>MCJB01026717.1:88340-111537 GCA_002018475.1 Nicotiana obtusifolia | reverse complement strand
AGGCAAGGACCCCTCGCGCCGTCGTCGTCGTCGCTCGCTCGGCTCGGCTCGGCTCGGCTTCGACTTCGGCTTCGGATTTGGATTTGTCAAAGATCGATTGATTGATTATCTTTTTGGACAAAATTTTCCTTAATTATTTATTTAATTAATTAATTATTTAATTAATTATTTAATAAATAAGAATCCATTTAACGCAGATCGACCCTGACCCGCGACCCGGTCCGTTTTCTCTTCCCAGATTTTTTCAAATTTCCCTCCAAAACGTGGTGACTGATCCGAATGGTTGCAAACATTCAGAATCAGTACTTTAATGGCTATAAATACTTGATGTTTTTCCAGAATTCATACGAAAATTTTTTTTATCTACTATCAAACTTTCTGCTACCAAATTTTCTGTGTGATATACTTCCGTTAAGTGGTTCGCTGTTATCAGAATTGGAGTACTGCTTTTCTGGTAAGTTAATCGTTCTATCCTGGGAGGGGATATTCCAATAACCTCGAGTACTGTGAGGGGAATAATTTCCTTAAGGAAACACTTTGAACTAAGTGGGCTCGATTTCTGTTCTTCTACAATTTCTTCTACTGTTTTACAGTTTCTGTTCTTATACTGTTTTACTAAGTATTTAACAGATTAAACGTATACTGATTAATATTAATAACAGAGATTACTCTTATAAAGCTTTCCTTATTTTTTTCGGTCTTCTAGAGTTTTCAACCGCGGTTTTTTGTACCGGTTTCCTCTTGACAATCTAATGAATAAAGACAACGCTTTTGCTTGTTATTACTTCTTCTGTCCAAATAGGAATAATAATGTTCGAAAGATGAGACTGAACATAATTCAATTCTTAATATAAATTTAGATATGTATATTTTAATTTTGTTTAAAATAAATTTTCTTATAAAATAAATTCACATATTCAAAAACTTATAAAGTCACAGTAAATTTCATCCTCTGCAGTTAAGTATTTAAATGAATTATAACGAAGATTATGACTATTTAAATAATAATACGTAGCATATTTTTAAGCCATGGATGGTATTAGGTCTTTTAAAATAAAAAAATTGAAATATTTAATGCAATGCTATGACATCTTAGATATGAAAAAACATCGTAACCTAAAGGAGATTAAAAGTTGACCACTTAAGGGTAATACCTTAGAGGTAGTATCTTTCACTCTATTTCAATTTATGTGATATAATTTAATTGAAAAACGAGTTTAAGCTACAACTTTTTTTGGATTTTTACTTTTAAAAAATATCATGGTTTTCTTATCTATAAACATAAAAGTATGTTAAAATATAAAATTATTTTAAATCGCTTATGTATTTGGAAAAAAGAAAAGGAAAAAAGAAGAATAAAGTTGTCCGCAGCCAGATATTAGCCTTTGTTTTGCTATAATACTTAAACAAATGATACACATTAGCCAACACGTGTCCTCAGATTGGTTGTATAAGAATGGCCCTTTCTGGACTCACTTTGTCCAAAACGACACCTTTAACAATCAATCTTCGCCATCGGCCACCGGAAAATGTCCAACGCGCCTCCGCGTTTCTCATGCCTATTACAGATCTGACTTTTGGACGAATCTCAACTGTCAATCTGATCCGGTTCAGTCATCCTAGATTTCTATCAGACCGTAATATCGCTGCACTCAAAAGTCCGATGGCCGAGGAAGCGAATAATAACAGCTCCATAGAGTCAACGATGAATAATAAAACCGAGTCGGAGAAGAATCAGGAAAAATCAAAGGTCACCATTCCGCCGCCGCCGGAGAAGCCGTTGCCGGGCGATTGTTGCGGCAATGGATGTGTTCCATGCGTGTGGGACATGTATTACGAAGAACTGGAGGAATACAATAAGCTTTACAAGAGCAATCCTGATGTTAAGCCTTCTCAGGTTTGATTTGGAAACTAGAATTTGTATAATCAGCTCAATTCATCTAAATTGTTGCTTGCTATCTTCATTAAATGACAGATTTACAAGCAGGCAGATACTGTACACAAAGTGAAAACTATGTAAACTTCACCTTGTGCTCTGGAGAATAACAACTCTCTCCCTTTATGATCACACGTTGTTATCTGGTCTAATTTCCTGATTTTATCCCGTGGCTTGCAAACTAGTTTTGGCAAATACTGTAAGCAAGATATGAAAACAAATTGAAATTAGAAATAATCCTGAAAATTTGTGTAACCAAGATTAGAATTTGATGTAGTATAATAAAGCCAAGGCAACGATTAAGTGGAGGGTCAGTTTACAGAAAATTTTCAAGTTTCCGAAATGATCCGAATAGATGGCTTTATATTTTCGTGTTATCTCACCTGGGTTGAAGAAATTAATCCGAATAGTTGTACTGTTGGTACAATAAAAACTTACTTGATATTTACGCTGTATCAAAAATATAAGATGTGTATTTTTCATAAACTCATTTCTTATTTTAATTTTTAACTATCAAGTTTAAATTAGTTGATTTGGTATACACACTTAGCACGAGTGGATATTTATCATAGTAGGTGTCACGAGGGTGTTTTTAGTCAGCTTAAAGTTACACCCGCGAGACAGTCAAGTTGCACACTTGACTCACTCTCCCAACACTTGGTCAAATTTTCAGCAAGTTTGTACTTAAAATTATTTTAGGCAGCAAAGTAAAGAGAACACAATCAAATATGGAAAAATTCCAATCTTTATATTAATTTGAAAACTTACAAATGAAATTCTCACTTTTCTACTAACACAAGTCGTTCACAGCCCATTTCGTTTAGCCAAGATCACAAGTTGATCTTGCACACTAAAACCTGCAATGCCCACCTTAGCCCCTTTTTGATACACTTAGAAACCCTCACGTTTATCTCTTATTTCCCTTACTAAATTTCATACGAAATTCCCCCACTTAAATCTAACTAAGTCCAAAGGTATCTATTTATTGCACATAGGCAGCCTTTGGCACTTGACAACACATTGATACTTGTTGTCTATAGATTTTGCTACTTGATGGGCTAATGCTAAGTCTGTTCCTATCGTGCAGTTGATATCCCCAACTACATAGGCCATGATCTACACGAAATGGTAGTGGATACAAGCACTAAATAAACATGGGTACAAGTAGTTACAAAAAGGTAAGTGCCCACTACTTTGGCATGTACACTGCATGTGCTTCTTGACTTGGTCAGCTATTGCACGCCCAAGGCTGGCATTGCGCCCCAACCTTGGCTCCTTTTGGCATTGTTCCGCACCAATGCCTTGCCCGCAACCTGCCGCCCATGATTTTACCGCATACGCACGACGCCACTGCCACACGCACACGCCTTGACCGAGTTTCTGCCTTGTTCATGTCAACTCTTATTTTACCTGTGCCAATACTTGCATTTTGATTCACATAGCCGTGCCTTAGCTATTGAAAGTCTTTGCCATCATTCCGCACTGCTTTGCCTTAGCTTAGCCTGCACTTGGCATTGCCACAACCCAAAGTGCCCGCGCCACAGATTTTGGCGCGCATGCCGTGCCATGCCGTCCTAACTTGCCAACACTGCCTTGTCAAGTCTTTGCCAAACATGTCTTGCCTGCCCCAAGACTTTGGTCAATACTTGCGCACAACAACCCACGTGACAATGTTTTCCCATTGTTCGTATGATCATTTTGCCTGCATATAAGCCAATGGCAAGGCCATCACGTCTAATTCTTGATACAGCTGTACCACGCCTAATGTCAAAGAGTGAAGCGCCTGGAAAGATCTTTAAAACATGATTGTGAAAAACAGAAAGGATAGAAACATTCTTGGAATTCTCCTAAAACTTGTACATCCAAGAAATTTTGTTCCGAAATTGCACATTTTGGTTAAAGATTCTTATTAGCCACATTTGGGGGACTCATTGGCTAATGCCTTTGTTTAGTGACTGGCCTAAAACTCAAAACGCGCACCAGTACAACTTGTATTTGTGTATTTACTTTTTCCCGCATGGGTTTCACACTGCTTTTCTTACCTTTCTAGCATGGGACCCTCTTTTTTGTTTGTTTGTTCTCAACTTCTCATAATGCTAATTTTACTGCAAAAAATGCAGTACCTTGTCATTATTCATTATATCCAACGTTATATTATGACATTTAATCTCCGAATCAAACTATTTATTATATTTTAAATATTGGTTATGAAGTATACACAATGTGGTGTCTCAATTATCACGTTTTTGTAGCACAATACAGATGGTAAAATATTTTACTATTTTCCAGAAAGAGTAAACTAATACTCCGACCAGATACAGTACCAAAATGTGTAGGTGAGTAATAAGTGGGCTCATTCACTCAAACAAAAATAAGAATTTTCAAAAACAACTATTGTTTAGTGGCTATTAATTTTATATAGCTATTATATATAATCACTTTTTATAGCTACTATTCAGTTATTACGGAATGTATTGTTGTATTCGCGCTATTGTATTCATGAATACAGCAGCAAAAAGCGCTAAAATCAAGGCAGTCCAGCTGTACGAGCATCTATTCACATGTATTCGCACCATGTATTCATAATACTGTAACGGCAATCTCCTTAAAAATAGACATGTCCAGCTGTCTTATAGCGGAAATAATATCAATTAGCATGATACACTCCTAATATAACTCAACAAAATCAATTCTAACATGCCTCATTATCAACACAATTAATTAGAATGATTTTTCAATTGGATATAACAATTGTATTTAGTGTGTTTTAATATTATTTTTTTAACTGTTGAATTCATTAGATTCAATGTCTGTATTTATTGTATTCGCTATTTTATATTCAGTGTATTTAAATGTATTTATATTAACAGTATTTAGTTATTCCTAACACATGTTATTACTACAGTATTCAATATATTTTATTGGTTGTATTCACTGTATTTCTATTTGTATTCAATGTATTTTACTGTATTTTAAAATTAAATGTATTCACTATTTATATTCTGCTCTATTTTAATGTTTGTATTCAGTATATTTCAATGTTTATATCATGTATTCATGCATGAATACAGATGATTGAGCTGTATTGAAAAAATACAAACCTCAAAATACATAAATAGAAGCAAAAAAAATGTATAAGTTTGCAAAAATATAATTTATTTGAGTGAATTTGTACAGAATACAATGTATTTGTATCATTGTATGTGGCTAAAAAGCAAAGAAGAGAAGAAAGTTTACCGGAGATGGCATTTTTCAGCCAAGCAAAATATTATATACATTGTATTAAAACTAAAAATGGAGACGAACAAAAACTCCGCCCCTCAAATCTTCTCCGGCATAAAAAATGTTGCAGTATCCGTGTAGAGGAATCCATTGTAATATCCGGGGTAGAAGAAAGCCGTAGTGGTCCTCTTGTTTCAAAGTTGTTGAATAAGTCATTGAAGAGGAAATTTGAAGTTTTATGCTGAACACCTAACAATAGTGAAGATTTAAAAAAAAATTGAAGAGAAAAAAAAGAAGCTTGAACCGGCCAAAAAACTAAAAATTTTAACTCTTACCACAAATTTTTGGAGCAAAAACGTTGAAAGTGAGAGAGAGAATTGTGTTGTGAGAGAATCGTGCTTTAAAAATTGTGAATACAATCTCGCTGTGAGAGATCGTGGAGAGAGAAAAAGAAGTATTTTGCTGTGATTTTGGGAGAGAATAACTGAAAGAATGAGAAAGAAAAATGGTACATAACGTATTTAATGTCTTAATTGTAATATATATCATAAATACCTATTTTGCTATAAAAGATAAAAAATAATTATAAAATAATATTTTAAAAGAATTTTAATTTATAATAAATATAGAGTAAACCTTTGCCATGGGAGGTAAAATTTCCAACAAAAATTCAGTAAATCGCAAAAATCTACACTTTGTAGGTCCAAATTGAAGGCCCAAAAGTTATTCTTCCGTTGTTGTCGGGTTTGCGGTCTTTACAGTAAAAATGGCTGTCAACTCCGTCATGATTCACTTCAACCCGGCGGCTCGTTTAACCGAAATAGAAAACCGGTGCTTCAGACAATGTCACAAACTCCCTACTAAACCCGGTTTCCAGTTTCTCACTCCCAAAGCAAGTGACCTCTCCAAAATCTCCGTCGGGGAACAGTTCCGCAACCGCGTGGAGAAAACCGCCGACGAGATCCGCTGTCTTCGGATTTCAGCTGAGGCTCAAAAACCCCTCTTCCTCACGTTTTTCTCCAAAACTCAACAGTTTATCGAACGCTTTACTGTTCGTGAAGTAGAAAACGAGAAAATGGCGGTCAAGCGTAATTTGCTTATGATGATCGCTGTATTTGGAGTAATGGCGATGGTGAAAGGTCCAGCAGAAGCCCTAGCTTCTAGTTCTCCTTCTGCTTTTGTTCAAAATGTCATATATTCTAATAAGATCGCCATCTTCTCCAAATCCTATTGCCCGTAAGTATCTCTGCATGATCAGAACTAAGAATTGATTAGAACTTTTTAACTTTCGTGGCATAGTGTAAAGCCTGCAGATGAAAGATATCATCTTTTATTTTCCTTTTAGGGTTTTTATTCTAGTTAATTGGGAACTAATATCTCAGATTTCTGTATCGGGTAATTTTTAAAAATAATATCAGTCCTGTCCGGACTAGCTTGGGCACACATGGACTAATCACTAGATTCTCTGTCTAATAAGACATCTTGCCAAGATAATCCTAGTCACCAATGTCAGAGCTGATGACTCACATCAAGTGTTTGTTGGACAAATTCTCTAGAGATCCACTGCCTTCTATTCCTCTTCAATATTGAAACCTGAAAATAATAATCAGACCTTTCATTTTGGTAAAGAAGGAACGTAGAGAGTCCAACCGATTTTAATAGTTGAGCATGTGATTTACGATGTTCTATGTGCTGCTTGGAACAAACATTATGCTTAGACAGGATATGCATACATGAATAAGATTAAAGATGGCAATGGATTTGAGGCATCACAGGCTGTAGTGGTGCTCTGTGTCCTGCCACATCTTTATGCTATGCCTTGTTTTATTTAATTCTCTGCTGGATCGAACATTTATCTTGACCATAAAAAGAAAAAAGAATCATAAAATACCTTGTGTCTAAGACTTTGAGCTAACTTAAAAAAGTGCATGTTGATAGTTTGTAGTTTATGTCCCTCTCCTGCTAATTTGTATTGTCTTTCGACAATAGGTACTGCCAGCGTGCCAAACGCATCTTCAATGAACTTCAAGAACAACCATTTGTGGTGGAGCTTGATCTTCGAGGTAATTTGTTGTCAATACCCCTCCCTTGGAACCTGTAGAAAGAAATGAAAATAAAGTAGAATACTTGAAATCAATTCATGGAAAAAACACAGTTTTCGTTGACTATTTGATTGCCTATCTGTGTTAGCCTACATTGGTTGTCACATCTAGCAATGGAATTAATGGATTTGTTTCAAACTTACAATATATCTGTGCAGACGATGGCGGTCGTATTCAAGATGTCCTTTTGGATCTGGTGGGCCGCAGCACAGTCCCGCAAGTGTTTGTGAATGGAAAGCATATTGGTGGTTCAGAGGGTAGGCCTTGTGATTTCAGTTGTCTGATTCCTGTTCTCCTGACCTGATATTTATCAGCTTGTAACACTTGATTCTTTTTGTTTTTGTGATTTCATTTTTTTTGGCTTCTTATTAGATCTTCAAAATGCTGTCAAGAATGGTCAGTTGCAAAGTCTACTTAAGAAAGGGTAAAGTACTGCAAGTCGAGTGATTCAAGCATCTTATCTGAATTCCTGAAGCTACAATGCATTCATGGAGAGCCTAGTTTAGTTTGGTAGGTCCAGCTCTAAACTAAAATTTGTATGCTACTATGCTGTTCGTTTCGTTTCTCATGCTGAATATTTGGACAAACAACAAGGGATTTGAACTTAATTCAAATGCATATGTCCTTCACTAGCTATAAGCCTATAACTTCAGCGTACACTGTGCAGAGACAGCAGGTTGTTTACAAATGAACAAAAGTAAAATGGAATTAGATAACAAGAAGCGTGGAATTAGAGAAATCCTCTAGTACAGACTCTGCTCCAATTCCAGTTATGTTGTTCAAATTTTAAAATTTTAGAAACTAATTTTATGTGCATCTAGATTATAGAACCCGTGGATACAAATGTTCCCAGAAGATTAATGTTGAGCGGATGGCAGTATGAAAAAGCTTGTGTGATCCGAATTGTAACATATATAGAGACATAAGAGTGAAGAAATGCCATGCTTGGCACATAAGGAAAGCTGTTAACTCAGATCCTTTGTATTCATTTAGAGAAATATCCGTTGGCCTAATCTGTTGCATTTATAGTTACTGCTAAATGCCATTATTCATGAGCTCTGCAGACCCATTCACATTTCAACAGAGTCTATCTTTGTCAAAGCTGCTCATAATTTTTTTATAAAACAATCTTAAAGCTGACCCAACCAAATTGGTTGAGGAAACTAGAAAACCACTTTTTGTCCAATTTTCATGCGTTAAGCATGCCGTTAGCATTTATCTTGAGCCAAGATCAAACTTACTATGAGATTCAGAGTTGCTTTACTTATAACGTCTTTATCCGTAGACAAAGTGGAATCAGTGTAGCCTTTTGTTCAAAAAGGTATAACTTGTATCAATGTGCTTCAAAGTAGCCCTGAGTTCGCTCCAAATATAAATATAGCCATCAAAACTCAGTGATCAAGCACTCACTCCTCCAAGAGCGGTTTGTCCTTTGTGTTGACCTTCTTAATGCTAGATGTCTTGGACAAAACTGAAGTTGGCGAGTCTCGAAAAAATACAAACAACCCGTGGAGAAAAAAATAAAAGCGACTAAGAAGGGAAAAAGAAAAATGATAGAGGACTACAAGACATGCTTGAAGAAGAGATTAATAAATGGGGAACTTAAGTTGTCCGTCGTTGTAATTATGCATCTGTATGCTAAATGTAACATTAACCTTGCAATTAATCAATAACAAGAGCTGTGGCATTTGTCGGCAGCACTTTGCCTTCTTTATCTATCAAAGAATAAATAAATAACTATAAAAAATAAAAATAAAAATAAATAACAAAAGCTATGGTAGGAGCTTGTTGCCTGCTCGCAGCATTACATGAAGAACTTTAGGCTACAAAAATAGAATTGCTTGTTGTGCTTGCTACAGAGTAAAAACTACAGACTTAGACAATTTGAGATTCTCCTGACTTTGTAGTCAGGTTGGTGCAGCAGAAGCGCTTGGCCGCCATAAAGTCTTCTGTGCACTTAGTATTCCAACTTGGTTATGGGAGATGGTTTTCCGAATTTCCCAATGCAGAGACTTGAGTAAGTTCTCTACTTCCTTAGTTGTGGCGGAGTCATCACGGACAATCAAGTAACCTCCAGGTCTAACTATTCTGTCAACCTCTGCTAGCACAGCAACAATTTTACACCTACAAATGCCACATGAAAGTCTAGGTCATGGTACATGAACCATTTTAAAACAGGACAAGGTTCTACGCCATAAACTACTATTACCTCTTCTTTAACTGGGAGAAAAGATGATCAGCATGTAGAAGATCGTATGTCCTTGGGTATGTACTGAAGGATTCACACCAATCATGATAAATCCCAAAAAGACCACGTTCGTATATTATAGGAAGTGTATCCGGAGAGTTGACGTTCACCACATTCAACACCCACAGTTTGAGATCTCTAAGTGCTGCAGCAAACCTGTTAATAGGAGCCTTTTATCAGTACTCTTTTTGGTGCATAACCAGAGGTAAGAAGAGAGAAGCTAGATACCCTCCATATACTGCTCTCATGTCCATGGCGTTTCTCACATTTGGCCAGCTAATTCCCAGTCCGTTCATATACACCTTGCTTACCAAATGTTTCCAGTGTTCCAAATCTGCTGCAAAGTCATCTGGAGCTGGTTTTCCATAAATTCCAACTTGTGATTGGTTTAGCCAGTATGGAGGGGTCTGTAGTCGTTCAGGCCACTCTACAGGCCACCGATATCCTCTTTCCTTTTCTTCGCTCGGCACCCTATGTATGCATGAATGGAAGGCAACATACCTGAAATGTGTAATCCAATCTCATTAAAAGTTGGTAAGCAGTTCTCAAGAATATGTGGAAATTTATTCTTACATATTCTTTGTAGATATTGCAAATGGTATTGGCAGGCAGACTCACTGAGTAAACAAAATCTTGTTGGAGTACAAATTCTTAGCCTGTTCTTACAGTGAGCTTACCAGGCAGCATTAGGATCATCATCTGGTTTACACATTGGCGGTTTGTTTTGTTTTCTTTGATCGTAGCAGTCATTTGTGTCTGGTTTGTGGTAGATAGCAACACCAACAGAGTTTAGTTTGTCCTTCTTTATGGTTATAAGCTCCCAGCACATGGACACCGTCAGATTAGACATTTCTGTTAAGAGAACCGAAAAACAGCAAAGGTGTTAATTTTACTCTAAATGACTTTAAGCGAAAGGAATGAGTAGGATCTTACCCTTCCATATCTCGACATCTTCTTCAAGAGTTTGGTACACAGGAGTTGCAGACCAGGCAAAATAACCTCCGGGGCGAAGTACACGATTCAGTTCCAGGAGAAGAGCACCACCTTCATCGCATATTTAAACTTTATTAACAAATCTATATGATAACTCAAAGTCAGAGTCTTAATGGGGACTTGAATGGTGAGATAGCTCTAAATATATATATATATATATATATATATATTGTCTAGGAAAAACCTTCTTCATGCCAAGGGACTCTGCAGCGTGCACAATGCACAAGGTCAAAAACTCCACTTGGAAATGGCAACCTCTGAGTACCCATCACTGCAGATATTGCAGGTATTCCCCTTTCAAGTGCAAATTGAACTTGCGCCTCATGTTCGTCTTTAGGTGCGAAAGACATTGCAAGAACATCTCTCTCGAAAAGATAACCACCAAAACTAGCGACTCCACAGCCAACATCTAATACTACTCGAGTGTGCTTTCCCCATGCTATATCCGGAACTGCCTACAACCAGTTGATTTAAATAAATCTACAGCATCATTGAATTGTCAAAAGTAGTACATATCTTCTTCTAGTAATTAGTTTTAAGATGTCCTTTTAATTTTTGGGTTGATCATCCTATGATATTATTGAGTAGAGGCCATGAGGAAACGTTTAGTCATTATCTTGATATAAAGTAATGTTTAAAAGATAAATGTATTGTTTTTATTATAGTTTTTGGTGATGGATAACATACCTCTTGTACAAAATCAATGTAATGCAATGCTCCGTGGATAAACTGAGTACCTCCACCTGGGAAAGTTAGGAATTCACCAGAAACCTTCACCCAGTTTTGGTGCCCCTTCACCTCTGCTAACAATGTATGAGGCACATTATGGTACCATATCTGGATAAAAGCAGAAAATTCTCGAAAGTTTTAACATTTTTTGGGATCCATATTAAGTAACAAAGTACTTCTGAATAGACAACTACCTTATCTCTGCTTTTAGGCCACTCAATTGGTGTCTTGTATCCCTGAGGCAAGGGGACAAGGCAGGTAGGAGGTTCCTGAGGGCAGTGTCTTTCGCGATGTTCATAATGCTTTGTGGTTTTTAGCTTTTTTATTGCTTCCTCGTTGTCTAAACATGGTATGTAGTCTGCACCAGCTGCCACCTTGCACAGCTGCCAATTCTGTTCTGGGACACTGCTGTCTTTGTTATTTGATCCGACTGTTCGTCTTTCTTTCTGGTTAACTGAATGATCAGCTTGTGTCGACCAGGACTTCTTTGATTCTTTAGACTCTTTTGGTACAATGGTTTCAGTCTTCGGAACAGGTAGGTTATCAGTTAAGTTTACGGGAGCCATATGATCATGTTGAATCTTAACATCTTTCAAAATAGGTGCCTCGTCATGTTTGATTTGATCTTTACTCGTTACTCCTTGAGTTTGTTCTTCTGATTGTTTCTGTTGCTGTTGCATTTGGTCATCTTCCTGTTGTTGATGCTGCTCTAGTCGTTTTTGTTGCTCTTGATCTGTCAATATGTTCTTGGTGTTATCTGTTGAAACTCCATGGGCATCATTTCCTGAATCCAACGACACGTCCTCTTCAGCCTTATCTTTTCCTAGGCTTCCCTTATCTTTAGATTCTTTTCCGATTGTTGTCTTTCCGATTCCTGCTGTTATTTGCTCAGCCTCTTGCCTGTGAGTGACGGAACTTTCCTCAGATGTTTGTGTCTCCAATAGTTTCTGCTTCTCTTGCTCTTCAACAGATTCGGTTCCATGCGATCCGTGAGAGTGCTCTGCAGCAGCTAGATTTCCATTTTTCTTCTCATCCTCTAGTTTTCCGTTTTCACTACTTTGCAATGATTCACCATTTGCATTTAAACTATCTCCTCTTCCAGAATCCTTTGTAATATCTGATGAGACATCCGTCTGGGGCTTGTCATTTTCCCTGATATCCTGAGGTCGGTTAGTGTCATCAGGTTTAATGGCATCATCAGGAAGGTCTCCTTGTGTGTCCTTAAAAACAGAAGGTGTTCTTCCATTGTTAGAAATGGTCTTGTGGGCATCCATAATGGTGGAGGCAAGAGAAGAAGACGCGGAAGTGGAGGTGGTAGATTCGGTGGATGTTCGAGTGGTGGATTTGGGAGGAATAACAGAGGTGGAGGTGAGAAGCCATACGCCGAAAACACATAATGATACAAAGATGATAGTAGTAATAGTTGATGAGTAGGAAGAACTGGATGGTCTTCTCCCCAGACGAGCTCTTGCTGTTGGCATGTTTGGTTTATTTGGATTACATCCAATTGTTAGTTCTTGTTTTTGGTTTTTTTAATAGCCTTTATGTTGAAGTTGGTAATAGAAATGAAAGCAAGAAGTGAGAAGTGAGATGAGAGGATTCAGTTTGTTTTGTGGAGGGAGATGAAAGACAAAGAAAGAGAGAAATAGTCCAAGTTGGATTATTAAAGATCCAGCAGAGTAGGGAAAGGAAACAACTTCTTACATTCATTTAATTCCTTGAATTGGGGAGGGGGAACTTTTATTATTTGAAAAAATAAATAAATAAGGGGACACTTGAATTTAAGTTATCTTAGAATGCCAGGTGAACAATGGTGTGTAATGGAGTAGGCTAATATGGCCCAAGATTGCCATCCAAATAACTCAAACTCCAAGCCCACTTCCGGATAACCATAGTCACTTCTCGGCAAAAATAACATGGGCCAGTCAATTTTCGCACTGGTAATTAAAAAAAGCCAGTATTTGCAAAGTCATTGAAGAATAGCCACTATTTTGCTGCAACACGGAAAGTTCTAGCATAATATATTGGAGATTGGTGCACCTGTGTATGAACTTTCAGCATAATATGCTGGAACTCCACCACACGGAAAGTTCCAGCATAATATACTGGAGATTGGAGCACATGTGTATGAACTTCCAGTATATTATGCTGGAACTCCGGTATATTATGTTGGAATATTTTTCGAATTTAGAACATTATTTCCGTTCACATTTATCTTTACATGAGAAGTGGCTAAATTTTGATTATTTTTGAAACTGTGACTATTTTTCAATTACCATATGTAAATCTGGCTAATTTTGAATTTCGCCCATCTTATCGAGATAAAGGCCCAAATATCACAAAACGAAGAGGGAATTTATTTATTGAAAAAAGAAAAAGAAAAAAAACTGAATTTAAGTTTAATCTTTTGATATTGTAAATAATTGTAAAATAATTTTTAAATTTATACCGTAAGTAGATGAAACTTAAACTAGGGAGAACTTTTAGAATCAGGTGAACGGTCAAGTTATAGATGGAAACTCCAGTATGTTGCAAGATTGAACAAAGTGTTCGTTCAACACCTTCATGCCCTTGAGATAAAGGCCTAAATATATATATGACAAAAAGTATAATGGAATAGATGGATTGCTTTGGGACCTTAAATCAACTTGGAAAATTCTAAAACTAAGTTTATGTCATTGTTAAAGAACCAATTTATCTATACATTGACATAATATTTTCCACTGATACTTGAGTGTCTCTTCATCTTTTATTTTATATCTATTCATTTCTATCAATTACTTAGGGTTGCGCATTAACTATAAAATTGGATTCTCTTCGTTGGCAAATTAGGATGGTCTAATTCCGAAAAAACATCATATTGTGCAACTTTCATCTTAACTAGCAGTACTATTCATCTCTTGAAAAAGACTATGAAACTGCAAGACAGTCCAATTTTCAAGAGAACACATTACAAACCGAAGTGTCACAAGTTTGAATTCAATAACATTCTTGTCACTGTTAAGTTCAATACTTGGTGGGTAAAAAAGAAAAGGGCAACCTGTGACAAACTGGAGGTTACTTCAATAGGTTGAAAAGGCATACCTTTTTGTGTTAATAATTGAAGTTTCTGAAACAAAAAAAAGATCAAAATACAGTAAGCTTCTCATATCATAAAGAGAGGGGTACAAGGAGCTGATCAATTGTTCTCATTGCCAATATTTTTGGATCAATCACCTACCAAAATTGGTTATTCTGAAGTAGGACCTCTCTCTTAATGTGGAGTAATAGGCCCAAAAATGAAAAGGCAAAAGGATCTTGTTTTGATGGAAATGACTGTGCCAGATCCAACACTTCCGCTGATCTGTTCATTCTGCTGCTTCCCTGTTTGACTTATTAACTGTATTTCAAAATTCTGACATCCAATCTAAGGAGAATGCTAAATAGTACTTAATACGTTTAAAAAGCACGCACAATTTGTAGAAGTAATAGTAAATCCAACATAAATAGGCGAAAGCTAATTTCATAGAGATAAGTATCAACAACAGCTCTGTCTCAATCTCAAATAAGTTAGGATCAATTATATGAATCTTCACTGACGATATTTTTTCATTAAATTTATCTCGAAGCAATATTAAACAAAATAATAGAAAAAGTATCAAATTGAATAAATTTGATTATTGAAGCCAAGAAAGATGTTTAAAAAAGTGGTGTAAAACATTCTTGCGAACGTCTTAAAACATATAGGAAGTTCCAGAAGTACTTAGGCAGCCAAAACCCTCTCTATTCATGTAGCTAGGTGAAAATTCAAGTCTTCGTTTGCCGACTCATTTACTAATGAAACCATGGAAATGTAGCCATTTCGTCTGCCAATATAATGCATGTCGTCGTACATATAGTTATAAACCTAAATCCAACATGTCATGTCCATTGTCCAGCACTCAACAGTCCAATGTGTCTAGTCCAAAATTTCTGAAATATATATTGTTTGTGTAAGTCTAATCTGTACGTATTTGAATATCAAATTGAGCAATACAGAAAGAATCTGTTGTTTGAAATTAACACAGGTAATTCCATTTCTGTTTCATCTTTCCTTTTCTCTTTTTCCCTTCAAAATTCAACTTAGCTAGTTAAATCATTTCTCTCGAGAATTCGGATTCTGCTATCTCCATGCATGCACCAATCAAGTCTGTCATTGGAAAAAATGGACAAAATTAAAGAAGAGAAAAGAATGATCGGTCAATACACTTTCCAGTGTCACTCATATGCATTACTCTTCGTTGCCTAATTCTTTATGACTTTAATATGTACTTCTAAAGATAAAGATGGACAAACCTATATTTTCATATTCACCCACGTTCTTTCACCATTTATTTCGTAATTAACAAAAGAAAATATAAGTAACCTAAACCCACATGTTGTTCTTTTATTGGAGATCACTAAAAAGGATAGTCCGGTGCACGAAGCATTCCGTATTCACGTAGAAGGCCTGCACCTCAAGGATGTGATGTAGGCAGTCTACCCTGACGCAAGCATCAATGGCTGATTCTATGACTTAAACTTGTGACATATAGGTCACATGGAGACAATTTTATCGTCGCTCCAAGATTTCTATTTGGAGATCACTGTTCTACAATATCGAGAAAACATTAAAAATAATATTGCGCTGTTCGTAATGCGCACTGTCTCCCATGACGACGACATTCAAAAGTAACCAAATTAGAGCTATAATAGAAGTTTAATTACACGGTTGCTTTTAGAAGGGGGGCTCTCACGTGAGTAATTCCAAAATGAGAAGACTGTCAGCTAACTAGCCAGAACAATAATGAGGTAGCTTTCTAAAGGGGAAACCCTAATCAGGTTCTGAATTTTGTAGTATTTGATTGGCTTCTAAGAAGTGACAAATAAATATAAAACAAATAATAATGGCTAGCAAACAAATGAAATTACAGAGGCCCCGCCACATGCAAAGGAAGGTGACAGCAGAATGTCCATTTTCATGGGTCCCTAAAAGTTTTTACATGTATAGATTTGGACAGCCACAATAAATATATACTCCATTTTAGCATATGATAGTGATTTAAAGAGTCAGTAGTATGATTTTTGGTGATGATTCTGTCAAGACACGGCTGAGGTTTTATCATTTGTCTTTGTTCTTTGATTTTCTTTTGCATGCTCTCCCAAATCCCAACCAACTTAGCTTCCTAAATCATTTCTTATTTTTCTTACTCACCAATTGTATTAATTCGGATTCACTTCGCAGAAAGCTTATTAAGGAGGAGACACATTCTATGAAAAATTTCTTTATTAATTTTTAGGACTCGAACCTAAGATTTCTAGCTCGCGTTTCGCCGTACAATTTGAGAGTTTTTTTTTCAAATTTTCAGATATCTGTTTGTTTATAGATTTTAACCATTTTTTGGTAGATTTTGAAAATAAAATTTTCAAAACCCAAAAACAGCTCTAAAATAGATGAAGTTTTTGAAGTTTTCTATCCATAAAACTTCAAATTCTTTTCAAGTAAAATGCATGTCCAAAAATATTTTTTATCTCATTTTCAAAAACTCAAAACTTTAAGTTTCAACCAAATCTTATCCAAAAACGGAGAGATATTATTCACCTCACCGCTTCTTTTAATGGTCCTAAATCGTGTCTCATGTTTTCCTTCATGATCATATATTTACAAATCGATCAATTCGACTTCTTGAACAATAATAACTTATATAATTGGCACTATTAATACATTTTTATACGATCGGTACATTTTAACCTATTATAATATAAGTTAATTGCGTTTTTTTTAAATGATCTAATAATATACAATTTTTTGTATAGGTATTATATAAAAATTAAACTCATCAAAAATTAGGTCTCCTGTCTTGGAGTAATATCAATTTATTTACTTATACTCTAACAACTATTGAAACGAAACAAAGGTAGCTAAGAAAAAATTTGGTGCAGAACAATTCAAAAGGAGCAACAGTAAATCAAATTTTGGTAGAAGTATTCGTTGGGAATTTAGTGAGCAAAAGAACCTTAATTAGCTAAATGCACTACTAGAAATTACGCCTATGGCAACCCTTTCAAAACCGTGGCAATAGATATACTAACCATTCCTGTAGGACTAATGGGACGAATTAAGACGCGTTTGAAGATTCAGCATTACAATAAATTAATTGAAACGGTTTTTTGTTACGGTTTCAAAACCGTCCCCATATAGAGATATTGTAACGATTGTGGAACTGCTATCATTGTTCCATCTATGGGAACGATTTTCCGTTCTGTAAGGACGGTTATAAATAATTGTGGTACTATTATACCGGCTATTTTTTAACTTTATTGTAATAATTTTCATGATATATTGCAACGATTTTGTGATATGTTGGTACAATTATCAGAATCCTATTGCAACGGATGTTGCAGCATATTGCAACGGTTATTATAGGTTGCTATTATTATTTGCTAGGTCTATTGGAACAATTATATTCTCTGTTGCAACAACTTATACAAACCACGAACTAAAATTAAAATATCCAACTAGCATTATCCATAAACAAAAATAAAATATGAATACATTGTTTGATCAACTATTCAAAAGTCAAAATAGATGAATTTGGATACAAAAAGTTCTAAACTAAAATATCCTTGAACATGATAATAGAAAGTCTAACAACAATCAATACCACTCAAATGTAAGGTCTTCGTCACTGCTCTCATCCGCAACTGTTGCACCTGCAAAAGACAACCAGAAGTAATTAAACAAAAAAATTTAATATAATTGAATGACAAAGTAATTGAATGGCCAATTTGATAACTGGAAAATTTTCTAACTCTTTAAATTCTTAAAATTTTCGTTAGAGTTTCCTTTGTAAATACGATTATCCCAAAATTTTCAACTTGCTCGAAACATCATTGTGCTATACACAAGCATCATAATGCTCAAAATATGCAACCTGCTCAAAATTGAATGACCAATTTGATAACTCGAAAAATCTCTAACTCTCTAAATTCTTAAAATTTTTGGCAGAGTTTTCTTTGTAAAAACGACTATTTCAAAATTTTCAACATGCTCAAAACATCATGCACAAGCATAATTTTAAGAGTCTTTTACACGGATGATTTCTTTTTAAAAATTTTTTTTCTTAACTAATAGTATTTCTTGTTTATTCCAAAAATAGCAGATTTTATTGTAAATATGGCATTATAAAAAATTTATGTAATTGCAATCCCCTAAATGACGCACCAAATATTTAAGGAAATCATTTCCATTTTTAAAGCTTAAATAAATGCCGCACCTAACCTGTTTTCATTTTAAAAGCCAAAATACCAGCACCCAATATTTGAGAAAATCATTTTCATTCTCACTAACATCTTGTAAAAAGATTTTCCCTCTCTTTTCATAAACCAAAGATCATCAAAAAATTTAAAAAGAAATTCCTCTATTTCGCTTATTTATGCCATCTTCCTCTAAAAGGACATTTATTCTTCAACCACACACTAAAGAGGAACTAAAATGATAAAATATAACATTAATATACTTAGAATAGCATTGTGATTTATATAATAAAGTACCATCATTATATTGGGTATATTAACATACTAGAATTTTTTGTAATTTATACGCTATTAAATGCCACCATTATATCGTGTATATACACACTTATACATAATTATTTAATATTATAATACTATGTATATATGTATTCTACATATATATTTATTATCCACTATTATTAATATTAATACATCATCAATATATACAATGGCTGAATAATTTATGATAAAATATGACACTAATATATACGTGATTTTTACTTGGTATATTATCTGGTGTAACTTATACGTCATTTACAACATGTATAAATTATTTATTGTAATTCGTACATAGTTTATTACAAATTATACATAATTTATTCAACGTATATTATCGCAATTATGAGGTTATATTCCAGCATGCTATATGTATATTATTTATTATACATGTTATATTTTAGATTTATTAATTTTAATTTTTAATTTTTTATTTTTTGTAAATGAGAACAAACAAATTACGTAATGTGAGCAATAATTAAGTATAAGTCTTTTTGAATAGTACTTGAATAACTTTTTTTAAGGAAATAATACTTTGAATACGTGATTATGGGTCCAGATTGCTAGTGAATAAAATAGCTATTGCTGCTAGGTTTCTGAAATTTTTTCTTAGATTTTGCAGATTTATGTTTTTTTTCCCTAATTTTAAACTCTCCAGTCGGTTACAAAGAGATAACTTCTAAGGAGTATTAGCATTTAAGAAGAAAACAAGATAATGAGGATTTAAATAACATGAGTTTCTCTTGTAACTAAGATATCAAAAACTTAACTTGTAACTATTGTACTTCAAAAGTTTCTCAAGTAACTAAGATATCAAAAAAAAAATTGTATTAGGAACAAACACATACATGAAACAAGAATGGGAGTCATAGTTACCCAATGAGCCATCAGTTCCAAATTTTAATTCATAATTTCAACAACTTTCTCAATGTCTTTGAGAAAAAAATTAGAAAAGACAACACCAGTGATGAGATTAAGAAAATTTGTTCAATATATTTGTGTTAAGAATTCTCAGAGATAATAAAACATTCATAGCAAACTGCCTCCCCTGTTCCTTTCTACAGCTTCTTTTCACCATATTGTTGTCATCTTCTAAAATACGGTGTAAGCAAATATTAGACTTGAAACTAAGAGAAACAGAAATTTTGAAAATCAAGAACAATTCTTGTAGTGTATCATATAGCACACTCCAATATGAAACTGGCATAACTTAGCACACTCCAATATGAAACTGACATAACTTAACAATATGAACTAATTTCCAATGATCATAGGAAAGATAAACAATGAAGAGTAGGTTCTTATCAATGAGTTAATATCTGGAATGATCTGGCCTTCTTTGTTGCTACCAGTAGATAGACGACGGATATGTTGCAAAGCTGTTTGTTGTGCAGAGGAAGTTTCTCCCGGTGAATTATCATCCAATGCCGCTAGAATAATTTTAACATCAATATCAATTCCTGAATGTTGAAGCCGTGCAAGGGCACCTGCAACAACCTCTTAACGGGTAGTTGCCTTTTGCTCCTCAATTTTTTCCTCCATTCTTTGTAACTTCTCCTCCATTTTTTGCAGAGAATTTGTAGCATTTGAAGAGGGTTCAAAACATCCTACTTTCCCTCTCAAAGAAGTTCTTGTAACCCCTCCCCCGTCCATACAACCTCAGATGTCCCGGATGTTCAGGTCCCATGCCGATGCAAATGCCTCTATGGACTCACTGCCACTTTTTTTGTTGTGCATCAATTTCCTAGAAGACCCACACACTGAACAAGTATCTGCATTTACATTGTCATTCCAAAATAACATTGGGACATGCATGTATTTTTTCATAATGAAGTCCCAAATCTTTTATCGTATGCTTGTTTAGAAAGACTCGGGTAGTGGAGTAAATGGAAATGCCTCTTTTAACAACTCCAACAAGTTTGTGAATGCCACATTACTCAACCCATGAATACATTTAAACAAGTACAATCGAATCATAAAGCCCAATTTGGAGAAATACTCACACCCTGGATATAATTCTTTTTTCCCTTTTCTCACTAATTTAAAGAATCTTTTTGCATCTTCGGATGGTCCATCATTTACTCCTTCATGTCCCAAATCATCCTCGACATTTCAAAATGTATCATGAAGTAGTCCATCAATAATGTATGTCGGAATCTTTATCATTATTGCTTGGGCATGGGGTCTTTCGCGAGGAAAACTCTTCCCCGTGAAAAACCCATTTAGTGTATCCATGAAACCCACTAACAATCAAGTGATCCTTCACTATATTTCTATAATGCCAAAAATAATTAGCACACTTTTTACAAGGGCATAATATTTCATTTCTTTGGGAAGCTCGTTCAAACGCCTTATCAAGAAATTCATTCACTCCTCCTATGTACTCATCAGTTGACCTTCGAAGGCCCATCTACTTTTTATCTCTGTTATCCATTAAATTAGTTTTAACCTATATCACACCAAAACAACCAATATAAATTTGAGTTCTATACCTTTAATCGGCAAAATCGGATAAAAAGAAAGAATAAAAAAAAAAAGCCACATTCTCTCAAAATCATTGTTGCGAAATTTAACAGTCCCCAAAACGAACAAACAGAAGTCACAAAATCATATCAAACTATACTATTAGATATAAATATTTTATCATCCAATTACATAATTATCTTATTAGAACTATTAGATATAAATATTTTATCAACCAATTAAATAATTATCTCTTCATAAGCTGCTACTGCTTCTCTTTGTAACTCTCAAAACAGAAAGAATTTGAGGAATTGTATTTAATAATACAACATGGTCCAATTTCATTTACACAATAACATATTGTTTATTGTAATTTGAATGTACACTCGTTACTAATAACTTAATTGGTAGCTAAACTTCAATAGGCCCTTCGTTAAAATTTTCATCTATACTTTAACACAAGCAAGTGCCTTATGGATGGACTGAAAGGACTTAGACAGTAAACGATCTCATGTAAATCCTAACAAGAAGATCTTTAGGTTGAAGCAAAGTCTAATGCATGATTTCTAAAATTACAAATACCAAGCAAAAGAAATGTGTCACTTTGTTCCGATTCAATCTTCATCATTTATTCATGATGACAGAGGTTTAACTCAAGATTCAAGTTCGAGTGCAATACTTTCATAGAAACAAAGAAGTCTTCTTAAGTGGGGTTCTATCACGATAACAGACCATAGACAACAAATGCTTAAACCATACAAGACCCAGTGAAGACACCGACACTTACCAACATGTTTTATACTTCAGTTAAACAAGAAAAAAAAAAATCTAAGACATAATTCTTGCGACATTATTCTCTGAAAGCGATCTTTAAAATTACGTTTTTATCACCACTTGAATGTAACAGATTTTTAGCATATCAAATCAACAGAAAACTAAAGAACCATAAAGAACACGAAAACATACCTCCTTCGAGGTAGTGAATTGATTGATAGGTGCAGTCGGGATATTAGAGCGTGAATCTCAGGAACACTTTCAAGAATTGTATTTCAAACTCTTCACATTCAGAATAGGTATTTCATGCTTTTTAACCAACAATTAGAAACCAAGGTATCAACTTATGTTTACAATTAGCTTATACAGCGATAAAGAGCCGAGCGATACAGAATAACGAAGAAGACAACAAGCATCGAACATCGATAGCAAACATCAAGCATGGGTTTCTAACGCGAAATAAAAACCCACAAACAAAACCTTCAATTTTACAAACTAAAAATCACAAACAAATTTAAGCAAAAAAGTAATTTTTCGGCAAAATAAATTACTGAACGTAAGTAAAATAATGGGTTTAAGAAGAATATTACCAGAGAAGAAAGCAGATCGAAGAAGCAACGAACAATTTCAGTGCTCAGCTAACGACCATACAAACATCGAACAGGGAAAAACACCAACAACCTACGTTGGAGTGCCTTACATTAGCTGGAGCACGCCGTCATTTGCCAGAAATTTCCTTCATTCACCGGAGCAGGCAGTCGTCGGATTTTTCAAGGCTGAAAATTGAGAGAGATTTCGTGGGTTTCAGACTTGGAGAAAGAGGCGTCTCAATTATTTTTGTGGGTTTGTGGGTTTTCTATGTCTTTTTAATTTAATATATAATTTAAACAAAGTTATTAAAATGTTGGTGGGGTCATATATTTTATTTTCTTTTTTTTTTTAGTAAATATATAGGAAGAAAAGTAAGAGGGAAAAAATAAACAGTTCCACTATACTTTTTTTTCACAAAATCGTTCCCACAAACTACCCTATTGTGTCGCCTTTATAAATCGTCCATAGTAAACTTATGGTTACGGTTATTATACTATTGGAACTAAGGCTGGCTAGTGGTCCGGTTCATATTACCGGTGTGAACCAGACCAATTTAGAGGGGGGGGGGGG
>MCJB01026717.1:73344-88320 GCA_002018475.1 Nicotiana obtusifolia | reverse complement strand
GGGGCCGGAACCGGTCACGGAATGGTCTGGAGGTTTTGGATCGGACGGACCGGTTAAAAAATGGCCTGGAACCGGTCGGTACCGGACTATACCGGACCACTGTAAAAAAAAAAAACTATATTTAAAATATAGCCGTTGGCCAACGGCTCTATTGAGCAAATAGACGTTGGGCAACGGCCAAAAACGACCATTTTACCCCATAATCACCCCTAACTATTTTTTCTTATAAATACCCCATTATTTCATCATATTTTTCACACAAATCATCCAATTCTCTCTAATTCTCTCAAAATCATCTATAATATTGCTATTTTGCTACTTTGGCTATTTATCTAAATTATACAATTTTGATTATTTATCAAGTTTTACTTGGAGTTGCTATCAAGTGAAGGTTCAAGTATCAACTTACCTCAATTATACGGCTATATTGGTTGGTCGTTCCTATTTCTACTCTTTAATTATGTTTTTGTGATATATTTATTTTATTTGCTATAATTATGTCTCAAAGAGGTTCAATTGGAACTAGTGTGGGGGGCGGGCACGTGGTCGTTCGGAAAATAGAGGTAAAAGAATTGTTGGTAGTTCTAGTCAACACGTAGAGGAAAATCAATATTATCATGATTTTAGCTCTTTTAATCCACTTGATTCACAAAACGTAAAAGTGCAATTTAATTATCAAACTGGGATTAATTTAGAAGAACAGCGTGAATTTCAAGCTAGTCCACCTGAAGTTCAGTTCGACTTGCCTCCTGCACCTCCCACTAGAGCCCCGGTTCAACGTAAGGATAGATCTGAGGTGTGGGAATTTGTATAGAAGAAAAGAAAAATCAGACGGCCGTTTGTGGTCTTTGTGGACATGTGTGGGTTTTTAAAACTGGGGGTAATGATGGTGGGACGGGTAAAATTAGAACTCACTTAAGAACTAAACATCCCAAGGAATGGTCAATGCGGGCCGGGGGTATTTATTTTGGAACCGAGCATAGGGGGGTAGCACATGACGAATCCTCGGGTGTCCAAGCTAAACTTAACCAAACAACAGGAGGAATTCTTAGTTATGATAAACAAAGGGATAGGGAAAATATTGCTAAACTAGTACCGGTAGAGGGTTTACCTTATAGTTTTCCTTCTTCTATTGGTTTTGTTCGTTATATTCAAGCTACATATAATCCTTCCTTTAAAGGTTTTCCAAGAACAACTGTTAAAAGTGATATTATTAAATTTAAAAATGAATATAGAGATTATTTGAGATATTTATTTGATAACTTTGACACTAGAGTATGCCTTACTACTGATATGGATCGTTCTACTAATAACTGCGATTATATTACTGTTACTGTTCATTGGATAGATCTTGATTAGGTCTTTCAAAAACGTATTATTGCATATAAAGTAGTTGATGAACCACACACGGGAAATTATATTTCCAAAACTGTTTCATCAATTTGTCGTGCTTATTGTTTGTCTATAAAGTTTTTAGTATTACAGTAGATAATGCTACGAACAACACAGAAGCACTTAGGAATTTAAGACCTCTTTTAAACCCCCCTTTTGAGGAATTTTTTCATGTTAGATGTGTATGTCATATCTACAATTTAGTAGTCAAAGATGGTCTTGACTTATTTAACAACATTATTGAAAAGGTTAAAGTAGCTATTGCCTTTATATTTAGAAATAAAAATCAAGAAAGAAAAAGAGAATGGGAAAGGAAATGTATAGAATTAGGAATGCCGATTAGGAGAGTTCCAAAAGAAGTTTGTACTAGGTGGAACACTCTATATGAAGCATTAACTGTTGTTTACGAATATAGAGAACCTATAACTCAAATGTATAATAAATATTTTATGGAACTTTATCACCTTAAGGAGGAAGATGGGAACCTTGTTGAACATCTCCTCCAGTTTTTAGAAAATTTTTATCATGCTACTTTAGAAAATTTTGGACAATATTATCCAACTACTCCTACTATGTTATATTATATAGCTGGCATATCTGAATTATTAAAATTATAATGGCAATACGACGAATATAAAATGGCTGTAGAGGCCATGATTGAAAAATTTTAAAAATATTTTTTCCCAATTCCTCAACTTTTTTACATTGCTTCTGTGTTGCATCCTGCATTTAAAATTAAGTTAACTGAACGACTTGTTCGGGAAATATACGCAAATTTAGATATTACACCTCTTGAAATTGCAACTAATAACTACCCGAGTGTAGATACTGCTCGTGGTAAAGTTTATACAGATTTTCAGGCTGTTTTCGGAAAGTACAGAGCTTGGGCAGAGACTGCTACACCAACTGCACCAATACTTTCAACAGGTGAAAGTTCTTCTCAAATAGGCAAACGACATGCTGGGATGAGCAATTTTGAAGGACTTGATCAGAAGCTGCTTTCAAAACAAGATGACTACGGGGAGGAATATAGCGAGTTCCAAGTCTACTTAATCCAATATCCGAAGAAACTTACAAGTTTTGGAACTCACAATTTATTGGATTACTGGAAGGGTCAAGAAGCACAATTTCCCATACTTTCAAAAATTACCCCCGATATATTGACAATTCAAGCGTCATCAGTTGCGTCGGGGAGCGCTTTCAGCCAGGGAAGATTTCAGATGGGAGATCACAGACATTCATTGAGAGAAGAGGCAATGGAGACAGGAGTTCTATTCAGAGATTGGATCAGAGCAGAGCGAAGAAACTTTGGAATACCGGATCTTTGACAGAAAAAAGACAGAGCATACATGTATCAAATTTTGAGCGACGGAACAAGCGAAGACGGGAATCAAACCAATGAGACGGAAGATGAAGAAGATCAAGAAGAAGACGATGAACCGGAACAACAACCTGTTCCTAAGGAAAAGCCTACGGCTACATTAAAAAAACTAGCGAGCATGTTTAAAATAATGTACTTTTCTACATCAAAATACATATTAATAAAATTGCTCCAAGTTCACATCACAACTCTTGTGTTGTTATATTTTAGTTTTTATTAACTTTGTATATATTTCAAGGTTTGAATCTAATTATAAACTTTGAAACTAATTCAAAGTTTGCAAGAATATTATTATAACTTCTTTAATTCTAAGTTTTAACTTTGAAACATACTTTTCATTTATTATAAATTTAAATAAAGGAGGGACTAATTAAAAATAAAAAAAATAAGAAATCGGTGGACCGGCCGGACTGGACCGGACCGGACCGGAAAAATCGGTAGACCGGCAACCGGTACCGGTCAAGGTCCGGTCGGTCCATTTCCAACCGGAGGACCGGACCGGAAATTACCGGTTTGGCCCGATTTTTGCCCAGTAACGGTACCGGACCGGATCGGAACCGGAAAATTTTTTCGGTCCGTGACCGGACCGGACCACTAGCCACAATTAATTGGAACAGTTTTGCTTCCGAAGTGTTCCAAAAGCATTTTGACTCTATTGGGACGATTAAAACCATTCCAAAATGTTATCTATTATAACAGTTGTATAACCGTTGCTAAATAACCATTCCAATAGGACTGTTTTCTAGTAGTGACGCCAAAAATATTGTTACCTTAAGATTGAGGAGGATTGCAGAAACTCAACTTTGGGCCTCAAAATTTTGCCACGTGTTGGCTTTGGTATTGTTTTATTTTTTGTTGTTGGTGCTACACAGTCATTTTACGCTTATGAACTTTCTCCGTTTAAAGATTGATTTATTCACTATAAAGCACATCTAAATTTAATTTTGTTTTACTTCTTACATATAGTACTAATCACGAATCTTGGTTCATATTTACAGGACACTATGAGTTTTTATTATTACATTCTTGTGGTTCACATACCTCCCGTTAAATGAGATATTCATTTTTATTCTTTCACAATCTTTGGTTAACACATCCTTTTTTTTTTCTTTTAAAACGCTTCCTCTTTTATCCTGAAATTATTTAAGTTTCGATACTACTTATTGAATTTCCTTTTCACTAACCTTGGAAACCTGCGCTTAACGTATAACATCAATCTTATTAATTGTATTATTGTTATTGAAGTGTGTAATCATATATGGTCACACATTTCAACATGGTATCAGAGCAAGCATCGGTCCTGGATTCTAGTCTCATGATCACAATTATAAAAAATAAATTTTCATGTGCTTGGCCAATGAAGAAAATGAATGCAGCCTGCACATGAGAAGGCATATCGAAGAGACAACTAAGTAAATAAAATGTGCTCTCTAGCAGCTTAAACTTTTAGGTGAACTGGTCTAAATTTTCTAAGTCCCTGGAACATTTTTTGATCACTAGTACATAATTAAGAAGATAGATATGTTAATGCTATATTGGGACTTTATCGTGTTCAATTACCAAACGATTCAGTTCAAGCTTTCTGCAGCCACATACAAAAGGAAAAAAAGGAGGAAAAGAATTTTGGAACAATTACACAGTTAGTGTATATTCCTTCCATTTCAATTTAGGTGAACTTATTTCCTTTTTAGTCCGTGCAATAAAGAATGACCACTTTCTTTAGTTGGAAATAATATATAATAATTTATAGCCACACAAAATATATGTTCCTTATTTTCACCACAAATTTAGAAGTCTTCTCTCTTTTTTTAAACTCCACATAAATTGAATGAAAGAAATATAAATTAATTTATTTTAATTTTTTCTTATTCTCAAAGTGATGGCCAGTTGTCTGATGTAGATGGAAAGATCACGAATAGACAATCCGAAATTCTCTTCCGAAAGTGCAATATTTTGACAAAACAATAGGTAATGGGGCAGTGTTGAAAAGTGTTTCTTTGAGACCGAAAGTGAGAACATCTTTAGGAATCACAAAATTTATAAATATGTATGATTAAAGACTTCAATTAAAATTCCTATGGAAGGTTCCAATTTCTTTCAACGAAAGAAGTCAAAGCCATAATAAAATCTGTGTTGAAAACATTTTTGTCTCCGGTTTTGTAGTTCTTTTATTTTAGTAAAGCATTAGGCAGCTTTTTCCTAAAACTTGACCCCCTTCATATCCATAAAAATGTCCCACTCCACATGAGAGAGAGAGAAAAAAAAGTGCAATTGCTCAAAAGAAACGAAAGTGTCTACCCAATTGATAATTTCTTCTATAGAATGAGTAGTTATGACTTTAAATTAGAAGACATAAGACCAAAGTAATGATTTGGTTTTTGACTTTTGTCTGAAATATCAGAAAACCAAGTCGACCATTGTTAGACCCAAATGCAATATAAAACAAATTTGTCCATTTATGCTGAGGTTTGTTTCTCTATCTTACTATTTGTGTTATTTGTAGTGACCTCAACTATATCTGTGATTTTCCTTAATCTAATGTACAATTACTATGTCTTAAGAGCTAGTTATCATTTTTCCCTTAAAATAGGTGAAAATAATATGTGCTAGTCATTTTTCGGACGAGTAATCAAATATAGCCAGCGCTTTCAAATTTCTTGGAAAATAGCTATTATTTTGCTGAAACATGAAAAGTTTCAGCATAATATGTGGGATTATGGAGCTCTTGCGTATAAACTTTCAGCATATTATATTAGAACTCCAGCACATTATAATATTTCAGCATATTATGTTGGAATCTTATATGTAAAAAATTCGAACTCCAGCATACTATGCTAGATTTTTTCGAATTTTAAGGGTGTTTTTGTTCAGATTTTATTTCTACATGAAAAAATGACTAAATTTTGATTACTTTTGAAACTGTAACTATCTTTTAATTACTAATTATAAATCTGATTATTTTTTAGTTTTCCTTAAAATAGTTATAAAGGGTCTACTTAGCTAAGTTTAAAGGCTTCGTGCATTTTATCCTTTTGAAAGCAATGCAAGAAGGTATGTGCTATTAAAAAGAAGAATAAATTGAAATAGCCACCCATCCAACTTTTTAATTTAAAAATAATCGGTGAATGAATAATATATGTATACTATATACATAATATGTGTATAAGTATATATAATCTATGCTTACAAGTTAGAAAAAATAAACAGTAAATCCTACCGAATATTTGTGTAAAAATTCCGATTGAAGATGACAAAATAACAAACATAGCTGTTCTAAAGTGAAAAATTGGGCCGGGGTCACTCGTTTGGGCGGTGGTCACTTTTATGACACGCATCTAACCATTTCCAGGGCATTTTAAGTTTTTAACTATTACTAGACGCCAAATTATGCTGAAAGTGATAGGTAAAATTCCTTTTCCTCCAGCAGATTACACTAATCTCTCTTTGGCCTCTAAACTTCAATTGATTCTTTGCAATTAGTTACATTTCAACTATGCATTTCAACTACACATTTGAACTTGTCAATATCATAGCGTTACGAACTTTGTATAATCCTGTGTTTTTTCTTTAAATGGCCAAACTCTCACAAATAATGCAGTTGCACGATCATCCCTCTATATATCTAAATCTTTAGACCTTATTTACATAGAATCTAGTTCTATTAGGATTAGTAAAGTGGTGCATTATTATATGTTGAAATACGATGATCATTAGGGCCTTTTGAATGGTGTTGCTTTGATAACGACACGATGTTTATTAATAAAATTTTGACCTAAAAAAGGTCGACTGTTTATCCATGTGAAATTATTTGTATTTTTGGTAGGAAGTTGTGCCAATAGTAGGAGGAAAGAATTGTCGAATATACAATTGAAGTCTTGAAGATATATATATATATATATATATATATATATTAATAGTTGGATTTAGATAAATTAACGAGCAGTTTATTTTTTATTTGACACGAGTAGCGTTTTCAATATATATTTTGTTTATAAATAGTCCCTCTGACTATTTCAGATTCTTTTTTTTTTTTTTTGAAAGCTTGACTTAAAGAAATCAAAACATCATATCATGCTAGTAGGCTACGTCTTTTCTTTTTATTGCTTTTTCTAGTTTGGAGATCATGAGGTATCCCCATTTTGCTGGGGTTTAGTTTTCCTCATTTATATTTTTTCTTTTACATAACATATACAATCTTGGTTAAACTTTTACAGTTCACTTGACCTACCTAAAATATTAATAAGATTCTTTTTCCTTTTTGGGTTTTTCCTTTATAAATTGTAGTATGGTGTCCTATGATTTAAATTTTGATAGAATAGTTATTTCAAGAATAACACGCGGACTAACGTAAGAGGTTAAGAACTTCTGTTCCAGTGAGGTCAAAGTTGTTTTAATTAGGGGACATAGTAGTTTATATTTAACAAAATCAGGCTACATATGAACTTGTTCAAGTTTTATAGTTATTAAATAAGGTACATAGTTACCTTTAAAATTTTGTTTGTTAATTTTAGCAGCAAACTCAGAGAACTATCAGTTGATTTTGGTTAGTTGATCATTGACGACGCACTCTATTTACAAATTGGCATAAAATGAACTTTCCTGGATTCCCTCTTCAATGAATTCTGAAACAGCTAAAATTACCTATTTTTCATTAATTTTTGCTTGTATAGTGTTTCCAAAATCTCAATTTATATAACTTATAAGAGTTGACTAACTAACAATATATACTGGTCCTTGCCTAATTTATCTGGTCTAAAACTTAATTCATAATTTAATTAGGCACTTCGTTTTGATGGACCTGTTACATAAATTAAATACAAAGCTTTAATAACTAAATGTGAAGATTGAACATAAATCAACATACTAACACGATATGTTACAGCTTTAAGCATCGCTGTCATAAATCTTGAATAACATCCTAATCTTTCCGGACACAACCCCATCTCCCCTCCCCCAATAATAATAGTATTAATAATAATAATAATAATAGTAGTAGTAGTAGTAGAAGAAGGGATTTGCCTTATATACACTAGCAGTGTAAAAATATTTAATTTTTATAGTATATATTAGTGTATTTTAATTTATTATTATACCAAGTAATGTATAATTTTCACATTTTAATCCAATTATTAAAACAATTACATATAGATATCTTCGGTCCAGAAAGCTTAGTAGTATTAGTAACCAAGAATAAGGAAATAAAACTGCTTCAATCTAAGGTACAACTGGGATAAAGTTCTGAGGCAAAACCTAATGAACATGTTCTATGATTGGCAACTTCAAATTACCGTGAACTTACCCCCTAGGTCTGTATAAAGTACATATATGTTTCAAGCTATGCCCAGTCCAAGATTGTGTGGACTAAGGGGCCTGAAAATATTGTACTTCTTGAGAACTAATATTACGGCACCTCATTCTTTCTTTCGTCCTTTTTCTTTTGCTCACTTTTTCCTCGAAGCAAAATATTGAGTTAGGCAACCTCTAGATTGTGTGTACGTCAAATAATGTCAACTATTACAACGTTTTTAGTTCACATGGCGTCTCTTATCTACAACAAGACATTATAAATTAGTTCCCACTATAAATACATAGCATATAGAATACACTGTATATATAAGCTATAATTTTGGATATTTGAATGCAACGAAGAAGTCAGAATTTTTCCTAAGGGAAATCAAAATATATGAAGAATCCAGAGCATTCGATATATAGTAATATACATAAAATATGAAATTTGACATACACATAATTTTCCGACTAACGGGAACCACATTACTCGCTTGGTTAAAGGGTGCTCCGCCACTTGTTGAACCTTAAAGGCAAAGTGATTCTCTTAATTTCCATTTCCATGTTCACTAAATTAAACTTTCCCCTCTCTCTCTCTCTCTTTTAATGTAATTAATCTAAACTAACATCTCTCCAACTACATAAATGTGGAGATTTGTTAATTTCTAAGAATACTCTCAAGCTCTTTTAGAAAAATGTAAACAGATCGGGAAAAAAACTTTTCAATTTAATGTTTTCTGCGTTGGCATTGAAAATAATTGTCCGCTGTGAATTTAGGTAGTCTAGTTGAAGAGCTAGCAGAGGATGTCAAGAATCAACTATGTAGTGCAAAAAGTTCGTTGAGAATTGAGACGTATCAAATGATACGGTTCCAAATTTAATTAAAACTGCGGCTGCTACTTTTATTAGTATTACGTACTTGAAATAAAATTACAATGACTTATGGTTACGCCAACGGTTTGTACTAATTTAACTTACTCCTCGTGTATGGATAAAACGGGGCTCATGGTACACTTTAGTCTCCGACAAAATAAGTCAAGCTTGAGACACAATGACATGTGATCGAAATCGAGGCAAAAGTCTCATCGAGTCAGAATTCGGGGCAAGACGCCCGCCTTTGAGAATATCAGGGCATGGTTCGGATCGGTCTTAGCCTTGAACGACTTCGAAGAACATTGTCAGGCAATCGAGCACGGCCAGCGGAAGGCCGTAATATCCGTGACCGGCCGAATATCACGACGGGGATCTCGGCACGTATCGATGAAGAACCGGCAATCAGTTAATCAGAGAATCTTTTACTTTTTATAGAGTTATACCTAAAGTAGGATTCTCCTACTATATAAAGGGGATTTGATAATTCATTAAGGGCACTGTAACGTGCATTCTAAAGCAATATATTATTTTCTTTGTTATTAGCTCTTTCTTTTGTTCAGCAGTGCTGGCCATAGCGAGCCCGGATCGAGGACGAATATTTCACTACGGCTGAAACTATCCTCCTTGTGCGGTTTGAATCCATCTTATCTTTGTTTTGTTCAATTTGACTTAATTTACCGCTTTGTATCAAATTAATCCGCGTATCCTAAAAATCACTTACAAAATTAATTGTTATCCGATTTAGAGGGTAAACAGCTTTGCCGCCCACCGTGGGGCTAACGATAATAGTGGCGATTTGATACAAATTTCCATAATATACCCTACTTCACGCTTGTTCTTTGAAGTGTCTTTGATTTTGGGTTTGCGTTTAAAATGTTGAACTCCCAATCTGCCCCCTAGACACGGATGCTGAGTCTGGCCACCATGGCGAGGACAATAATATAGCGCCCGGTAATGAGGTGCCCCTCGCCGATCCTAATGGAATTCCGGTCGCTAACCCCATTGACGCCAGCTCACATGTTGCCAGCAACACGAATTTTCCCACTGATCCTGAGAACAGCATCCACGGAGGAGTCCGGTCGGTAGCTCAAAATGCTCGTGACGGTGAAGAAGATGGGATTAGCTTACGCCTGATCTTCGAAATGCTGCAGGCTCAGCAGACAGCGATAGCCCAACTGCAGAACCAAAGACGTGCTCCTAGTAGAGTTGAGCCCGAATCATCTCGGGAAAACTCTTGCAGAAATGAACCAGCCACAGATAGGCCAAATGAAGTTGAACCCGGAACCAACCCCGAGATAATAAAGATGATCCAGGAATTGAAAAAGTGGGTGGAAACGGGAGAAAAGAAAATCGAAGCCAATAACAAGAAGGTGGAGACTTACAACTCCAGGGTCGACCAAATCCCCGGAGCACCACCGATATTGAAAGGCCTAGACTCCAAAAAGTTTGTTCAGAAACCCTTCCCTCCGAGCGCAGCCCGAAGCCGATCCCTAAAAATTTCCGCATGCCTAAGTACAACGGGACAACTGAACCAAATGAACATGTGACCTCACACACGTGTGCCATAAAGGGAAAATGGCTTAGAAGATGATGAGTCGAATCTGTCTTGCTGAAAAAGTTCGGGAAGACCTTGTCAAAAGGAGCTAAACCTACCTCCTAATTTTATAGACTCGTTTTCTATGCTTGCAGATTCCTTCGTAAAAAGCACACGCCAGGGCTATCAAGGTCGAGACCAGGAAGTCGGACCTTTTCAAAGTGAAATAGAGGGATAATGAGATGGTCGGAGAATTTGTGTCCCGGTTTCAAATGGAACGGATGGACCTGCCTCCGGTCGTGGACGATTGGGCCGTTCAGGCCTTCACACAGGACTCAATACTCGAAGCTCGTTGGTTTCGCAGAAGTCGAAGCAAAATCTGATAGAATATCTGGCCATAAGTTGAGCTGATTTGCATAACCGGTATCAGTCAAAAAATAAAGAGTCGAAGATGATTAGCTTGGGGCCCCTTCTGGGTCTGTTTATCCTGTCCGAGCTAATGACAAACCCCAAAGAGACATTGATCGTAAACTAAGGCCAAGTAGGGATGGATATTAGCCGTACAACGGTGATCGAAGGGGTTACGGATCTGGACGAAATTTTGTGAGAAATGAAAGGAAAAGCCATTGGAGTCAAAATAATCGGGGACTCATGAGCAAAAATGGTTTTGACAGGCCCATCAGGCCTAAGGAAGCACCGAGGTTATCAGAGTATAACTTCAACGTTGATGCTGCTGCTATTGTATCTGGCATCAAACGCATCAGAGACACCAAGTGGCCTCTACCTCTATAATCCGATCCAGCCCAAGGGATCGTAACCTAATGTGCAAATATCATGGCACTCACGACCACAAAACAGAGGATTGCCGACAATTAAGAGATAAAGTATCCCGGCTATTCAACAACGGACATCTCCGAGAGTTCCTGAACAATCGAGCCAAGAATCATTTCAGGAATAGAGATTCTAATAAACGGATCGAGCAGGAGGAACTTCAGCATGTCATTAACATGATCATCGGTGAGGTCGACATTCCCTAGAGGCCGATGCTGAAGCGCACCAAAGTATCCATCACAAGGGAAAAACGGACTGGGGATTATGTGCCAGAGGGAACCTTGTCTTTCAATGAAGAGGACGCTAAAGGGATCATGCAGCCCCACGACGATGCACTAGTAATATCTGTACTCATAAATAAATCTCGAGTTAAGCGTGTGTTAATTGATCCAGGTAGCTCGACCACACATCATCAGATTGAGGGTCGTAGAACAGCTCGGTCTACAAGATCAATCATGCGGATTCAACATGGCATGTGAGACCACTAAAGGGGAGATAACATTACTGATGAACATCACCGGGGCCATTCAGGAAGCCAAGTTCTATGTAATCGAATGAGATACGAGGTACAATGTTCTGTTCGGGAGACCATGGATCTATAACATGAGGGCAGTACCCTCGACTCTGCACCAAGTGTTGAAATTCCCAACGCCAGGAGGGATTAAAAAATCTACAGAGAACAGTCGGCTACAAGGAAAATGTTCGCGGCCGAAGAGGTGATCCCGATATTCGCACTTACAATGACAAAGGGTCAGGGTTCAGTCGCCAAGGAAGAAGCCAAATAGCAATTACCAACACCGGCCCCGACCCAACCGGAGAAACAAGAAACCAATGAAGATGACGACTACGGGGTTCCCAGGTCTTTTATAACCCCCGATGACTCCGATCCTTATAGCTAACATGGATTGTTTCTCTTGGTCCCACCTTGATATAACAGGGATCCTCCCGGAAATAACCACTCACAAGCTGAGGCTGGACCCAAAGTTCCATCCAGTCAAACAGAAAAGGAGACCTTAGTCCGAAGTCAAACATGCATTCATCAAAGACGAGGTATCTAAACTCCCTAAAATTAGGGGTGGGCATAATACCGACCGAACCGAAAAAACCGGCCGAACCGAAAATTTCGGTTTATTCGGTTTCGGTTTTTCGGTTTTTCGGTCGGTTTTCGGTTTTTAATTTTCAAATATTCGGTTTTTCGGTTCGGTTTTCGGATTTAGAAGGTCGGTTTTTCGGTTTAACCGAAAACCGAAAATTTATGAAGCCCAGTAGCCCACACCCTATCTGTAGTTCTGAACTGATCTCACCTGAAGCCCACTAAAATATAAGCCCAACCCACTGCCCAACCCTAACGTTAAGTCGTTAATTCCTAAGTCCCTAACCCTAACGTTAATTCCTAAGAAACTAAAGAAAGAAGCCTGAAGCCTAATCGACCTTCCTCACTCCTCAGACGGCAGTTCCTCTTCCTCTGTTCCTCTTCCTCTTCCTCAATCCTCACCTCGGTTCTCACTTCTCAGTTCTCAACCTCTTACTTCTCAGTTCTCTGACCTCAACGACAACACCAAGGCTCAATCGTCGTCGTCGATCATCAGTCCTCCGTTCCTCACCACTCACGAGTCAGTGACTCACGACCCAGTGCCGACTCACGACTCACGACCCTCAGTACTTTGTGTCAGGTTAGTGGTAACCTCTTAGCTGCGACTCCTAGCTCCTTCTTTTTTGAAGAAATCAATTTTCTTTGAACTTTTGTGTAGAGAACTAGAGATATGGTTTCTGGCTACTTTCTGCTATTGTTTGTATACTCAGGCGCTTTGCTCTTTGTCTTTGGACCTTTTGTTGTTTCCCTTTGCCACACCCATATTCTTTTTCCTCTTCAACCTTATCTTCTTATTGGTCGTCAGATTCTGATTTGGATCTTTAAGTTGAAGATTCACACCCACATGCCAATTGATACCTTTTATGTATGTTTATTTTTCTTGGCCGGCAAAAAATAATAGATTTTGTAATTTTTATATATGGGAAAAAGGATTGTGGTATCTTTAATTGGTTAAAGATTTCATTTTTGGATCCAATTGTGAATACCCACATGCCAAGTTCCAATTTTTGATTTTGCTTGCTACCTGCAAAATATTACTCACTATTTGATATTTTGATTTTGATCGTCTGATTGTTATTTAAAATTGTTGTAGTGTAAGATTTCCAGATTGAATATGATATTGTATTTGGCTAAAGATTCTATCTTTGGCTCTTTTTGTCATTGAGAGGATCAATTTTTGTTTGGTGGTTTTGAAGATTTGTTGCTTTGCTGATTGTGTTGTGGTTAGTGATCCTAAACTAATGAACTACCTCTGGTTTTACTGTGAATATTGGCTTACCAAATACCTTAATCATGTCTATATGATTGGTTTTGAGTCATCTAATTAAGGAATAACTTTTCCTTCAATTTTGTCATTTTCAAGGACCACTACGGGGATAGGTATTCTTGATATTATTTGTTCAGTTTTCAACTCTCAGGCACGTATTCAAGGACCAAGGTAACACTTTCTTGGTTAACATATATATTTCATGAGCTTTGCTCTCTGCAAACATCTATTATTTCTCAACTAATAATGAACATGATGCATTACTATAGGTTAATCCCCCTTTCATCTTTAGTTACTCAAATTACAATTTTTTATGTACCAATCTCAATCTGTGATTTCCTCATTCTATCTTCTTTTTACCCCTAGTTTTAATGTTGTTTTCGTTCGATTTTCTATAGATGGCAGAAGTTGAAAGTAAAATAAGTGAGGTCGGCTCATCTGAAAGCAAACCTAGTTCTTCTTCACCTACAAATTCAATTGAAACTAGTGAATGCCCAAAAAAAAGAAAATCTCTACAATGTAGATCAACTGTTTGGGATCATTTTGAAAAGTTTAAAGATGATAATGGCGGTGATAGAGCTAAGTGTAAATATTGTGGTCGTCAGTATAAAGCTGATTCACGATTGAATGGAACATCTTCATTGAATACTCATATAAAGAAGTGTCCAAAGATACCTCGGAAAGTTGATAATGCTCAAAAACAATTATGTTTTCAAAAGGAGGGGCAAATTGATGGTGGGGTGCTATGGAAATTTGATCAAGAACTAGTTAGGAGGGCTTTAGTTGAGATGGTAATTGCGGAGGAATTACCTTTTAGCTTTGTTGAAAAGAAATAAGAAGTTTATGAGCATAGCTCAACCTCTATTTAATGTTCCTTCTCGTAGGACAATTACAAGGGATTGTTTTCAAGTTTACAATGAAGAGAAACTTAAACTAATGAAAAACTTTAGAGAAGTTAAACCAAGAATATGCCTTACCACAGACACATGGACTTCGCTACAAAGAATTAACTATATGTGTTTGACGGGTCATTTTATCGATAGAGATTGGGTGTTGCATAAAAGAATACTAAATTTTTGCCCCATCTCTAGTCATAAAGGTGACGAAATGGCAAAGGTTATTGGTAATTGTTTGCTTGAATGGAAATTGGATAAGGTATTCACAGTTACTGTTGATAATGCTTCTTCGAATGATGTCATGGTGAAAGAATTATCTAAGCAACTAGATATGTGGAAAACTAACTCGATGAGTGGTAAGCATCTTCACGTGAGATGCATGGCTCACATACTTAATCTAATTGTGCAAGATGGTTTGAAAGA
>MCJB01026717.1:0-71645 GCA_002018475.1 Nicotiana obtusifolia | reverse complement strand
GACTGCTGCTGCTTTGCTGGATTGACTGCTGCTGCTTTGCTGCATTTCTGGATTATGTTGCTGGATTGATTGTTGTTAATCTAATTATAGCCAAACTAATTTCTGGATTGATTATGTTGCTGGATTGACTGCTGCTGCTTTACTGCATTTCTAGATTGACTGCTGCTGCTGCTTTACTGATTATGTTTCTGGATTGACTTCTCGCGTTGATTTACAGTAGGTGTATTTACAATGTAATACAATGTGATACAAGGTGTATTTATAGCAGGTGTATTTACAATATATTTACAATGTAGTTCGCTGTATTACATAATTAATCAGCAGGTGTATTACATGATAAATCATGCATTTTAACTTGCACTCAAACGATCCAGCAGGTGTATTTTCAATAATATTACATAATTATAGTTCGCTTTACTACTAAATATAGTGGTCATCGTTGAAAATTTTGAACCGTTTATAACCGAAAAATTAAACCGAAAATAACCGAACCGAACTTTGAAAAAACCGCACCGAACCGTAATAACTTTGGTTTGGTTTGGTTATTAAAATTAAAAACCGAAAACTGAATAAACCAAATCGAATTATACAAAACCGAACCGAACCGACCGATGGCCACCCCTACCTAAAATTGGATCCATTCGGGAGGTTCAGTACCTGGATTTGTTAGCAAATGTAGTGGTAGTCCCTAAAAAGGGGAATAAATTAAGAATGTGTGTAGACTTTAAATATTTGAACAAGGCATGTCCCAAGAACTCTTTCCCTTTGCGCAACATCGATCACATGCTCGAGGCGACGGCCTGCCACGAGATCCTCAGTTTTCTCGATGTCTATTCTGGGCATAACCAAATTTAGATGGACACGGGAAATCAGGAAAAAACGTCCTTAATCACTAAGTATGGTACCTACTACTATAATGTAATGTCATTCGGACTAAAAAACGCTGGTGCCACTTACCAACGCCTAGTAAATCGGATGGTCGAAGAACAGATAGAAAAATCAATGGAGGTTTATATTGACGATATGTTGGTTAAGTCCTTACGATCAGAGGACCATTTGAGGCATTTGCAGAAAACCTTCGACATATTAAAAAAGCACAATATGAAGCTGAACCTATAAAAATGTGCATTCGGAGTCAGATCTAGAAAATTTCTCAGATTCATGGTGTCTAACTGGGGGATCGAAATCAATCCTTGATAAATCAAGGCCATTGAGGATATTACCGTAGTGGACAACGTCAAGGCCGTACAAGGTTAATCGGACGCATAGCCGCTTTGGGTCGATTTATCTCGAGGTCCTCCGATAAGAGCCATCGGTTCTTCTCTATGTTGAAGAAGAAGAATAACTTATCATGGACTCCGGAGTGTCAACAAGCCTTAGAGGAACTCAAACGGTACCTCTCGAACCCACCTTTGCTTCACACTCCGAAGGTAGACGAACAACTGTACCTGTACTTAGCAGTATCCGAGGTGGCGGTAAGTGAAGTCCTAGTCCCGGAAGAAGAAGGTACACAATTTGCCATCTATTATGTTAGCAGAACTCTAGACGAGGCCGAAACTAGGTATCTTCACCTAGAAAAGCACTCGCTTTGCTAAGCGCCTCTAGGAAGCTTAAGCCATACTTTCAGTGCCACCTCATATGTATTGTAACTACTTACACATTGAGAAACATAATTCATAAACCTGAGCTCTCGGGATGACTGGCCAAATGGGCCGTGAAAATCCACAAGTATGATATCAAATATCGACCTCGGACCGCCATCAAATCTCAAATTTTGGCAGACATCGTGGCCGACTTTACGCCGGCACTAATACCCGAGGTCGAAAGAGAATTGTTGTTGAACTTGGAAACTTTTTCGGGAATCTGGACCCTCTTTACAGATGGTGCCTCGAACGCAATGGGGTCCGAACTCAGCATCGTATTGATGCCACCGACAGGTAATGTAGTTAGACAATCTATTAGGATTGTAAAATTGACTAAAAATGACGCCTAGTATGAAGCCATGATTGTAGGTCTCAACTAGCTAAAAGCTTGGGGGCAGAGGTGATCGAGGCTAAGTGCGATTCCCTACTTGTGGTGAACCAAGTTAATGGGACGTTCGAAGTCAAAGAGGAGCGAATGCAAATATACCTGGATAAACTATAGGTAACGCTACACCAATTTAAGGAGTGGACTCTACAACATGTCCTCGGAATCAAAATAGTGAGGCTGATGCTCTTGCTAACTTGGGATCGTCAGTCGATGATGATGAGTTCAACTCAGGGATGGTCGTTCAACTCATGAGATCGGTAGTGGAAGAGGGTCACGCCGAGATAAACTCAACAAGCCTAACATGGAACTGGAGAAACAAATATATAGAGTATCTGAAGACAGGAAAATTGCCCTCAGATCCTAAAGAATTGAGGGCTCTACGTACAAAGGTGGCCTGGTTCAGCTTGTTTGAAGACGGTACCTTATTCAGGAGAACGTTTGATGGCCCACTCGCAATATGTCTATGACCGGGAGATACCGAGTATGTCATGAGGGAAATCCACGAGGGCACCTGCGGAAACCATTCAGGCGCGGAGTCAATGTCGGGGACTTGGTGTTGAGGAAGGTCACACTAAGAACCCGGAACCCGAACGAAGAGATGCTGGGACCAAACTGGGAAGGTCCGTATCAAATTATCGAGATCACCGGAAAAGGATCGTACGAACTCGGAGCAATAAACGGTGAGCGACTACCGAATAACTGGAACGTAACTCACTTGAAATGATACTACTGCTAAGGTACGACCCTATTCATTTCTTGTCTTTACATATTGGACTAACACTTGCAGGCAACGGTCAAAGAATGATACAACTTTTAGACCTGAAAGCATTCGTTGCACTCTTTTTCCCTCGAACCGGTTTTGTCCCAAATGGATTTTCCACCAAGGTTTTTAGCCAGATAATAGTGGATTGTGCTAACTTAGAATTGAAGACCAGCTATGAACCGGTGTCAAAGATCACGTCAATAGAATCTGAGGCTTCTTTAAAGTTCAGCCTCGAATAACGGGGGGCATCACCCTCGAACAATGATTTTAGCAAGGAAAGAAACTTTATGCTCGAACAGTCTAGGCTCGGTGGATAGGATTTATTGTAAGGGTCAAACGGTCAAATAAACCGTGCCCACATAGACCACCCAAGCGATAACAAAAAGCTTGAACACATTTGAAACTTTGTATATTGCGCACAGAAATGAAAGAATGTTTCTACCTTGCAGAAAAATACTTTGTCTCTAAAAAATTATTACTTTTTGTTCTCTTAAGACATCAAGCTCAAGGGCCACCTCTATTCGGGTCCACGGGATCACTCTCACTCGAGGACTGTCTTCCAAAGACAAACCCAGACAACTCGGGCTACGAAGCCCGGGGGCACGAAATCTATTAGGCAGTGGCCGAACTTCAAAGATTATGGCCATCTCTATTCGGGGACTATTGTCCCGAGCAAGCTTGGATGGATCGGGGTAATAAGCCCATTGGGCAACACCCGAACATAAAAGGCTACGCGGTCATCCTAGAACGGCTTGGAGACGTCCGAGACCCGTAACCAAGATGCAAGGCCTTCAAAATTTCTAAACCGGTTCGAAGGCTACCCTCGGCAAAATTATAAAAAATTCTTAGTAAGGATTTCGGGGAAAGCTTTCGGTCATACAAAGCCACCTACGAGTCTTAAGCAAAATAATATCGAAAATGAATAATGTTCGAACCTCCGAATAAGACCTAATTATTACGTGCTAAGGCATCCGAAATCTTTGCAATCATAAAGAAAAAAGTAAAAAAAAAACAAGCTTGAAAATTGCTGAGGTGAAAAAGCCTTATATATATACGTAAATTTTTACAAAGGCCAAACGACCTCAACAAAATGCAAAAGTACAAAAGCCAAAAATTACAAGGCACTTAAGAAGCCTGATCCTCACCGGAGCCCGCCTCATCACTAGGACCATCGGGGTCTTCTTCGCCCCCGAATCCGCCGGAACCCTTGGAGTCTTCTTCATCCTCGGGATATGCCAACTTCTTGGCGTCGGCCTTGAGCCCCTTAACATTTTCGCTCTCGGCGGATAAATCAAAACCTCGAGCGTGAACCTCCTTGAGGGCCTCCCTTCGGGTCTGCCACTTCACATATTCAACAATGATTTTCAAGCGGTCCTGGGCTGTCTCAGCATTGGCTTTGTACTGGGCCACCATCTCATCGGCATCGCCCTTGGCTATTTCAGCCACTGACTTGGCTGCTTTAAACTCCTTGGCGAGGGTCTCCTGATCGGCAACAACCCAGCTCAGTTGAGACCGCAGCTCCTCAATTTTTTGGAATTAGGCCTCAGCTTTCTCCCTTATGGCTCGAAGTTGGGCCTCCACCGCGCCGATTGTGCCCGGGAAGTCTCCTTTTCCGAGGCCAGGCAATCCATCTTGCCCTTCTACTCTTCGGCCTCGACCTTGATTACATCCATCTCGGCCCGGAGTTAGTCCATCCAATCAATCTTCTGTTGGACCTGCGGGTTCTGACCATTAGTCACCGTGTCTAGCTTATCATCACTAACTTCAAAGATTTTTACCTGTTCCGCCAGGTCGGCGTGCTCTTTCTCGGCTTGAAGGCTCTTAGCCTCTCCTTCACGTTGCTCGCTGAGAAGTTTGTACATATTTGTCTTCTCAACAAGCTCTTTGACTTCGGCCTCGGGTTGGCGTAGCTCATGCTAATACTTCAGGATGGTTTCATAGTGAAGCACTGAGTCCGGCAAATATGAGAAGAAATATTAGAATCACCAAGAACTAAAGCTGAAAAATGAAAAAGTTTGGCAACACCGTACCCGGTTCAGCGCTTGTTGTGCATCATTAAACAAGCATGGCGCATCCACCTCATTCATTTTTTCCTGGTCTTCGTCGGTTACCAGGTACCGGAGATAACTAACTACCCCAACAGGGGCAGAAAGAACCCGGGCATCCTCTAGGACGGTAATGCTAATTGATCACTTTCAACCAGGATCCGCACTCGGGGGCAGGGAACCGGTTGACCAGTCTCCGGCTCGAGTTAGGTCCACCTGCCTCCGAGGACAAACTTTTCTTCGGCACCGCTAAGTCACCTAACCCGGTGGCATCCTCGATGGAGGTGGAGTCCACGCCGTCAAAAAAGCAGCGAACGGGATCGTCCGCTCCGTAAGCCCCCTCGTTGGGTCATTCTTTCACCATTTGGGCCTCGTTGTACATAGACTTAGTAAACGATGGTGAGTCAGTGATGTCTATCAAACCAGGTGCCTCCTTCGGGGCACTGCCCGCATCCCGGGAAGCCTTTGCGACAGCCACCTCATCAGCCTCGGGGGTCTCTAGTTCAATGGCCACCTTCTCCTCGAGGGGCGACGGCTCGCGGGCCAAAATAACAAAAGGCTCTTCCCCCTTGGACTCGTCCCTAAGCCGATAGAGCAAGTTCTAAACCTGGTGCTCGGGAGTAGGTATTTTCCTTTGGCTTGGTCACCAGCCTTCTCCTTGGTTTCTTTTTCTCCGAGCTCGGGGAACTTGGAGCCCTCCTCCTTTTCCTCGCTCCGGCTTGCCCTAGAGCAGGACACTCAATAGGCAAGTCCTCGTCCCCGACCAAAGGCCTAAGCTCGATGTTCTTAGGCAAACCTGCAAAAGAAAATAAAGGAGATAAGGACGCGATGTTAGAAGAAAACGTTCAATACGACTTGTTCGGGAAAAGAGCCTTACCATGGGAGCGGGCCTCCCAATGGCCTTTTAAAAGTTTGTGCCATGAGCGCTCGGAGCAGGGCATCTGTGACACAATGCCCTCGACCCACTCCTTGAGTCGAGGGATAGCATTCGGAACCCGAGCAAGGGCTGATAAGAAAAGGGGAGATAAGGCATAAAATCAATGCTTAAAGGGAATGCTTACGTGATGCGTTCCACCTTTAGGGGAATAGCCTCCACTCGGCAGGTACCAGGTCGATGGTCCTCACTCGAATAAAACGTCCTTGCCAACCCCGATCCCGGTCCTCGTCGATACTCGAGAGCAGGGCTTTGCTGGCCCGACGTATTAGCTTTATCAGTCCTCCCTGGAAGATTCGGGGACTGTACAAGCGGAGTAGATGATCGATGGAAAACGAGCACCCATCGATTTTGTTCACAAAAAATCAAAGAGGATCACGATCCTCCATAATGATGGATGGATATGGCCAAGGCATACGTTATACCTCCTGCAGAAGTCTAAAATTACCGGGTCTACAGTGCCCAATGTAAAGGGATAAGTGTAAACGCTTAGATATCCCTCGACATGGGTGGTAATGGCCTCTTCGGGGTCGGGGACCACTATGTCTTTGTCGGCCCAGTTGCAGTCTTTTCAGACCGTGGGGAGGACTTCTTCGATAATTGAGTAGATGTATCTTGAGGCCTCTTCACACCGACCCTGTACAAAAGAAGGCTTCTCAACCTTGAAGTCGTCGATGACCGAACAATCGCCGGGAATGAACATCTTCAAGGGGGGATCTTCCGCCGGTTCATCAACAACCATATCGGGGACGGTCTCCTCGACCTCAGTGGTCGGTCTCGAAGAAAAAGGAGCATCCTTCTAAGGAACAGATTTTGAGATTTTTTCCATTGTTATGGAAAAAAAAAAGCTTGGAAAAGATGGAGAAATATTGAAAGTTGAAAGAATAGACTTGGTGGCTTGAGTAGGAGATGAGTGAAAGCTTTTGTAAAGCACTAAAGAACCTTGAGTAATGGAGGTAAAAACGCTAGAAAATATTGAAATCCTGAAGGTATGAAGGTATGAAGGTAGAAGACTTGGTGTAAAGTGAAAAATGGATAGAGGAGGAGGTATTTATAGGAGTTCAGTGACGTTTCCCATCTAGAATAGCCAACCGGCGGCTAACATGCATTTAATGCCATTATGACATGACTGACATGACATTTCGAGTATTTTGTCGTTTCTGTCGTGATGTGTCGAAGTAAGAATGGGGAACTCATAGCGTTTCTCGTCATTTAATCTCCGAGAAACGAGGAGACTATCTATATACGGGTAAAACAGGGCTCATGGTACACCCCGGTCTTCGACGAAATAAGCCAAGCTCGAGACATGATGACAGGGACCGAAATCGAGGCAAAAGTCTCATCGAGCCAGAATCTGGGTGCATGACGCCCGCCCTCGAGAATATCGACCCTCAAGAATATCGAGGTCTTGGTTCGGAATCGGTTTTAGCCTTGAACGACTTCGAATAACATTGTCAGGCAATCGGGCATGGCCAACGGAAGGCCGTAATATCCGTGACCGGCCGGATATCACGGCGGGAATCTCGACATGTATCGGTGAAGAACCGGTAATCAGTTAATCAGAGGATTTTTTACCTGTTATAGATTTGTACTTAGAGTAGGATTCCCCTACTATATAAAGGGGGCCTGATATTTTATTAAGGACACTGTAACACACATTCTAAAGCAATATATTATCATTTTCTCTGTTATTAGCTCTTTCTTTTGTTCATTAGTGCTGGCCATAGCGAGTCCAGATCCAGGACGAATATTTCACTAAGGCTGAAACTACCCTTCTTGTGTGGTTTGAATAGGGTATTATCTTTGTTTGTTCAATTTGACTTAATTTACCGCTTTGTATTAAATTAATCCGCATATCCTTAAAACCACTTACAAATTTAATTGTTATCCGATTTTGAGGGTAAACAATGCTATATGCCGGCAAGAAGACACTATAATTTTAGTGACTTAAAATCTGAGAAAATACGTTAGGATTTGGCGCGTCTCTAATTGAACCTCGCATGTGACTTAGGTAGTTATCCAATTTAGTATCTTTATTTCTTTTTATTTGAGTTGATCATAAGTTTCTATTAGTTTGAACTTTTAGCCCCTTTAATTTGATGAGTGTGCATTAAATAATAAAGAAAGAAGAGTTAATCTTCTTTGTATAGGATGGAGACCACACTATTTAACTTTTCACTTTGCCTAATTTCACGTGCAAATCAACATCAAAGTACCCTTAACGGTGCCTGAAGTCTTTTGCCTAATTGCTTCAGCATCAGGTTTCTCTTTTCCTATAGTCTTTCGATGGACCAGATACGGCACCCAATGTTTGATCTGGCATATCTAACTGTATTAGAAACTTGTCAACTCAGTTAGAAAATCGATTTCTATTTGCCACCCAATGTTACTTTATTTGGCTGAGAAATACTCACCCATGAGTCTCAAAAACAGTATTCGGAGTATGGTAAAATATTTAGCATTTTGTGAATTCGAATATTAATTCCTTAATCATTTAAATGTGAATATATTATTAAGAATATATGATAAGTATTATAAAAGCAATATTCCGAATAGGTAATATAAGAAACACTAAAGGGAAAAGATATTTAATTCTCTATTGCAATAGAGTCATAAAATTTACTGGTAGGTTAGATTATTGCTCTTAATGTATGAGCACTATTCTTTAACTAAAACATATCTAGGATGCCGCCTGCTGATTAGCCATTTCTCCATTAGTTCATTATCTTTAAAATCTTATTGTAAATATTTTTGATGTGTGATATACTTATGGATGAATCAAAGAGTCAAAATGCTACATAATTAAGTTTATGTTGGTTTGTGCTTATATGTATACATCGATCGTATCTATATCTAACTAATTTTTATTCGATGTCAAAATTATATGCACATCAAAAATTATGAGATAGAGGAAGTACTTGATATTTGTAACATATTAAAGTCACGTTCAAGGTGATAAAATACACTTGTCTTTTCTGGTGGAAGAGTTGACTTTGGTGTTCATATATTCATGAGATATATACAAATTTGAGTTCTAGAATCTAGATGGCCTTCATTGTTTGGAGAAGCATCACCGGAGAAGTTGCTTGCAGAGAAATTAAGTAGAGTATTATAAAACAATAAAGAGGCTTTCATGAATGATTTTCATAATCAAGGCGGTAGTGGTGTGAATAATCAGATTTTCAAAGTCGCAATTGTAACATAGAAAATGTTGAAGGTAAGATGCATTAAAAAGGGTTTTATCTATTTCATGAAAATAAGAGTTATAAATTAATTTATCTACATGTTCAAATTATTATTTAAGGTTTGAAGTTTATGACGGAGAATGACAAATCTGTATTATACTTTTTTATGTTGTAAATTATTTATTAGGTTGCAATATTGAAGAGTACATTCAACTTAAACTCTAAGAAGGTCAAAAAATTATTTATTTAAATTCTTAGTTATTAATAGTTTGAAACTATTTTAATCAAAAGTTGAATAATTTTTTTTAAAACATAAATTAACTTCTAATATAGGATTTTTCTAATGCTGCAATTGGAAGAATCTAAATACTATTGCAGGTTGGTGTTAAATAAACCTTAAAAAATAACTTTCCTTGCCACGACTAATAAGGTAAGTGAAAATTTAAGGAGGAGTTTAATTTCTCGAGAGATACGTGAATTTGTAGATATTGATGCAATTGCAGTTGCGGACGAAGATAAATTTGCAAAGATGCATGAAAAAAAAGAATGAAGATCAATGTCCAATAACTAAGAAAAAAATAAAGTTGAAAAAGATTAATGCACTTTTATAGTGAAATAAACGACGAACTAATTTGATTTTTGATGTTGTATTTGTTGAGACAAGTATTGTGGTTGGTCTGTCAATCTAAATAATAATTTTAGTGTTTTTCTTCATATGAAAGCAATTTATGCTGATATATCACATTCAAAAATTGATTTTTGTTTTTGCCTACATTAACTATTTTGATCTATAATTCTTTAAATGTTGTTATTATTAATTTTTATAATTATTTATCTGGATTTACAATAAAGACAAGCATTCAATTGCGAAAGACGTCAAGGCAAATTCATACTGCAGGTATAAGTCAATTTAATGCTATCGAGCTACGAACATTGATAATTTTAGTATTTATATTATTTTATATTATTTGATTGCCTAATTCATTCACTACATGAAGAAGGATACATTATGTAATTTAACATTTCATAATCATCAATCATGAACTCTAACACTTAATAATTTATAATTATTACTTATATGGTTGTACATCATGATGAAGCTGAAGATTTTGTACATGAGATTTACTAGTAAATAAAAAAAGCGGGGCTTGAATATTTCAAAAAAAGAGCAATAAACTTTAAAAAGACAATTATGTATTATTACAGTTGAAGGCCAATACAGAGAAGATAAAGTTGAATAAAGAATGTTGGTTCCAATATCATCTGTAGAAGCCGTCAAAGTTTCAAAAGAGAGATGTACCAAAGTTTATTTGATAGTGTAATTGCTAAATGAATAGAGATAGAGTTAATAGGAGAGTATGTCTTTTGATTTTATTCATCAAAAGTTTTTTAAGGTTAGGCGATAATGCTGGCTCTTTTGGTATATTTTAATTTATAATTTATTACTAAATCAAATATTTTGCCAATGTGTAATTACATTAAAAATTATTATCTCTTTTTGGTATATTTTTTATGTCAAAAATAAGATTAAATACACGTGCAACATATGTGCGAAGAGACTAGTTCATTTAAATTTGCGAAAAAGGCCAATAAATAGTGTATGAATAATAATGCTCGCCTACCACAAGCATTAATTAGGGTTTATAACCCATAAAATATGAAACTTTGGGAGTTTGACCCTTCGGTTCATAGCTAGGAGGTTGTTTACCCTAAAAACGGATAACAATTAAATTTGTACGCGATTTTAAGGATATGTGGATTGATTCAACATAAATAATCAAGAATATTAGATAAACGAATTAAAGATGAAATGAACAATCAAACCAACTGTGATGTTACAGTCGGGCTCAGTTTAAGCTGAACAGTAGCTTTGCTCTCGATCAGACCCTTAACTCGAAGCCAATTGTGTATGAAGAACAATAATAAAATAAGAACTTTGCAACAGCTAGAAAGCAGAAAAATAGACTTGTATTCCTTTTGCGTGTTACAGTGTGTGTTATCAAAGAAAAACTTCCCCTTTATATAGTAGGGGAGTTTCACCCCTAGTATAAGTCTAAAAAAAGTAAAAATCCTCCTCTCTCGTTAATTACTAATCTGTTATCCTAATCGAGCGAGATCCCCGCCATGATTTTCAGTTGGTTCCACGGCCCTCTATCTGTCACCTACAACCGTTATGCTCTTCCCGAAGTCCTAGAACTCGTTTTGTCAGGTCCGATGGCGAACACTCTGTTAGGTCCTCGACACAAGAAGTTTCCAGCTTCGATTTTGATCTCATGTATTCATACTCTTGCTTCGTTTGGCCCACTGGAAAATCAGGATGTATGTTACCCCCCCGGTTTCACCCGTATACAGATAGTTCCCTCGTTTCCCAGAGAGTAGGTTTGCTGAAACGATGAGTAACGATAGTTGAATCCCGATTCCTTCCTTCATACGTTACTATTGGGATAGTTAAGCCAAAACGTCCCATCAGACGCGTCGTTCTGACTTTGGACACGTGTCGATCATCAGCTGGTTGCCTTCAAATGAGAAAAGTTGCTTATTGATTGCATTTTCCCCTATAAAAGATTCGACCTTCTTTACTCCTTTCACTTTTCGATCCTGGCTTTTACCTTGGAATTTTTCAAGCGGCTTTCAACTTTTTCAAATCTGATCATCATAAATGATTAAAGTATGTCGTTCATTGATTTTCAAATATTTATATTTATTCTTAGATTTCTAACCTAGATCTTCATCCCACCTAAAAACATTCATACTATATTCGTCAAACATTCATACTTTTCCTTTGAATCTTCATAGACTCCTTCAAATCTTCATATTCTCTCGTATCATAATGGCTAAAACTTCCAAGTCAATGGCTCATTAGACTGCTCCTTCATCTTCCCACCCGACCACAGATGCCGAGGTGGCTGCTCCGTAGGTGGCTCTTGAGCCCCCCACGAAAAGCTTCATACCCGGGGGTTGCTCTATCGGGGATGACTTCAAGGTCAAGAAAGCCTCTAGCTAACAAGACTAGAGTGAGGGAGCATCTAGATATATATTCTCTGTCACCGAAGAAACCTTACCCGTAGTCCGAGCGGACTGTAAGTGAGAGGGTAAAAACGTGATTGTCCCTGGGCCCGATAATGATATAACCACTCTCGTGAAAGGGTATCTAAGTGCTTACACTTACCCATTCATGCTTGCCCCTGTAGATCCTGTAGTTCTTGCTTTCTGCAAGAGATACAAGGTGTGCCTCGGGAAAATCCACCCATCTTTCTAGAGGATCGTGATTCTCTTGCGCTACTTCATAAACAACATTTCAGTCTCGTTGGTTCACCCTCGACCACCTACTCTGTTTATACATTCCCCAAATCTTTAGAGAGGGACTGATCAAGCTCGTCTGCCGAGCAAGCAAGGCTCATTTCTCGAGCATTGACGAGGACCGAGATCGAGGTTGGCAGGGGCGGTTTTGTTGGGTGAAGACCGAAGACCTGATTCCCTCCGAGTTCTTGCTGTTCCCTGAGGAGTGGAACGCATCTCGTAAGTACTGTTTTTTTGGGGTATTCCTCCCCTTCTATTTCTTTTTTCTCATTGCTTGTGTTTGTGGTCGTGCAGCCGTTGCCCAAGTTCCAGATGTAATCCCCCGATTCAAGGAATAGATCGAGGGGATATGTAAGCAGATGCCTTACTCCGAGCGCGCATGGCGCAAGCTCTCATAAGGCAGATGGGAGGCCGTATTCATGGTGAGGTTCTTTCCCAAAATTGTTGCCGTCATGCTTTTAACTTACATAGTGTTAACTTCTCCCTTTTTCTTGTAGGTCTGCCTAAGACCACTGAACATAGGTTGCTTGATGAGGACGAGGATCTGTATTTGCCTGTTGAGCCCTCCGTCTTGGGATAGTCGGGGGCTGCCGTGAAGGAGGAGAAGAAGAAAAAGAGAAAGTCCTCGAGTTCCCCGGGCCCCGAGGGGAAGAGGAAAAAAAGGGCGCTAACTCGGGCTCGGAAGCCTAAGAAGAATACCAAGTCTAGGGCACCGGGCCCTAGCTATCTCTATCGGCTCAGGGATGAGGCCGAAGAAGACGACATCTTCGTCGCCCACGGATCGACCCCCACTGGGAGCAGGCGACGACCGATAAAGGGGGCCATGAGGCCGATCCCCTTCAGGCTCAGGAACTTGAGAGGGAGACTGAGACTGTGACCTCCCGGGAAGCCATTCCCGTTCCTAAGGAGGAGACTGGTGTCATAGACATCATAGAAACATCCTCCTATACCGAGTCCATAAACAAGGAGGCCCAAGCGGGCAAAGAAAAATCAAGTGAGGTAGTGCAAGCTTCAGATTGCCCCCTCAACTTCTTTTTCGATGTATGGACATGTCTACATTAGAGGACTTTTCCGGCCTGAACGACCTGGAGATCCCGAAGAAGGGCATGTGCTCGGGAGCTGGCGGGCCGAGTTCAAGCCCAAAACTGGTGAAGCAATTTCCCGCACAGAGCGTAAACCCCGAGCGCAAGAGAACGGTCGTTCTTATGATCCCGGAGGATGCTTGGGGTCCTAACCTCTCTAATAGGCATAGCCATCTATCTCCGATGCTTGGTGACCGAGGAGTACTAGGCAAAGATGAACGACGTGGGCGCGCCAAGTCTTTTTAACGAGGCGGCAAGACATTAATTCTTTTACACCCCCTTGTGAATTCCACTTAAGTTTTGATGTCTCTTACTGTTGTTGTTGTTTTTCAGGCCTCAGTGCTTCACCATGAGAGCTTCCTTCGGTGCCGCTTGGAAACCACCCAACTCAAGTTCAAGCTCAAAAAGCAGGTCCGGAAGAAGGACATGTACAAGCTTCTCAGTGAGCAACAGGACGAGGCCCTCAAAGACCTCCAGGCTGAGCTGGTCAAGGCTCAGAAGGAAGCCTCGACCCTGATGCGGGTACATGGTGACCAGGTTGAAAAGGTAAAGGTCTTTGAAGCTAAAAATTAGGAGCTAGTTGTGGTGACAAACAACACAACCTCGCAAGTCCAACAGAAGATCGACCTGATCGACCAGCTCCGAGCCGAGATGAATGAGGTCAAGGCCATGGCCGAAGGGGTGGGAAGGCATAATGGACCTGCTGGCTTCGGAGAAGGAAACTGCAAAGGCGTAGCTGGCATCGGTTAAGAACCAACTCCCGGTGGCCAAGGACAAAGTTGATAAAACATCTGAATGATGATCTTCGAGCGCAGCTGAGCTCGGCCGTCATATAACAGGATACCCTCGGTAGAGAACATGAGGCACTAAAGTCCAAATTGGACACAACCTCCTCTGATGCCGAAGAAATGATGGCTACAAGGCCAATGTGGAGGCAGCCGAGACCCGCCTAAAGACAAAGGCTAAATATGTGAAGCGGTTGTCCCGAAGAGAGACCCTCGAAGAGATCCACGCCCGAGGTTTCAATCTATTGGCCAAGATCGAGAAAGACAAAAAGCTCAAGGCCGAGGCAAAGGAGCTCTACGAGCCTAAGGGTGCCGAAGGCTCCGAGGGCTCCGAAGGTTCTAGCGACGAGTCGGGTCCCGGTGAAGACCAGGCGTAGATGCCTTAGTACTTTTTTAGTTTTTGTTTTTATATATATATATATATATATATATCTATTTATTTATTTTGAGATTATTTTTGTTGGGCCTTTGTAAATATATTTCGGAATATATATGAAATTTTCCCTTTCTGGCAATTTTGTGTCTTTACTTTTCCAGCATCCTTTTATAATTTCTATGTAATGTCTTTGATACCTTAGCATAGAATCAAACGTAGTTATGGGGCATTCATTTTTTGGAGGTCCAAATGGAGCCGGACTGCGATGCAACTTTGTTTGCTTGCAGCTTCGAAACCTTGGTGTGACCGGAAATTTCCGAGATGCTTAAGTGTTTTTAGACGATGCTTTTGTCGAAGGTAACCTTCTAGAAGGTTTCGAGTTTGTATTAAGGCCTTACTTTCAGATTACGAGCTTCGGACGTCTCCGAGCCATTTTAAGGGTGGCTGTAGCCTTTTGTTTTTGGGCACCGCCTAATAGGTTTGGTGTCTCCGGGATTCGGTAGCCCGAGTCGTCTGAATTTTCTTTGGGTGATAGTCCCCGAGTAGGGGTAGCCCGTTGACTCTAGGATCCGAAATTGAAGAAGCAAAAAAATGCGTAATAGTAAAGCAGAACTTTCTTTCATTTCTTAGTGTTCAAATTACCTTATCGAAAGCGCAAAAAAATTTGTGTCATGGCCAGATAGACTATGTGAGCACGGTTCATACGATCGTTTGGACCTTACAATGAATGCTAACCACCAAGACTTAGCTTTTATCATACAAAGTTTTCTTTTTCCCCTTGCTAAAATCTTAATTCGGGGATAATAGCCCACAGTAATCGAGGCCAATCTTGTGAGGGCTCGGATACTGCTGATTTCAAATGAATGATTATTGACTCCGATTTGAAATCGGTCATCGAATCTAAGTTAGCACGTTTTATTGTTGCATCGTTAAAAACCTTGCCGAATAACCCTTTTTGGGACAAAACCGGTTCAAGGGAAAAAGGATGCAACACGTGCTTTCTGACCTAACAGCCACACACATCCTTGGCCGTTTACCTGCAAATGTTAGTCCGGTTTATAACATGATTAAAGAGTAATTGAGTTTGTAACTTAGTAGTAGTACCGCTTTAAGTGTGCCACGTTCCAGTTGTTCGGTAGTTGTACTCCGTTTTCCGCTTTGAGTTTGTACGATCCTTTGCCGCTTATTCCGACAACTCGATATGGTCCTTCCCAGTTTCCCCTTATGCGGGTTCCTGGTGTGTAATGTTACTTTACTCAATACCAAGCTGTAGGCTCGTGATCATGGCCTCGCCGTTTGGCTTTCTGTCGCATATTGGAACCTGCGGCTTTGTTCCCCACCTCGACTGATATTAGGGCTTCGGCTCCGTAGACCAATGAAAATAGGGTGGCCCCGGTACTAGATTTTGAAGTTATATGGTATGCCCATAGGATTCCGGGTAGGATCTCCTTCCATTTCCCTTTCGCAACGGTCAATCTCTTTTTCAAGTTTTGAAGTATGGTCTTATTCGTCGATTCTGTCAGTCCGTTCCCACCAGGGTGATAAGGTGTTGATAATATATTCTTGATCTTGTGATATTCAAAAAATTTACTTACCTTGTTGCAGATGAATTATTTTCCACTATCGCAAACGACCTCGCCGGTATCTCGAATCGACGTATTATGTGGTCCTAGACAAAGTCAATGACTTCCTTATCCTTGAACTTTTTGAATGCTTGAGCCTCGATCCATTTGGAAAAATAATCAGTCATGAATAGTATGAATTGTGCTTTACTGTTTGCCCATAGTAGGGGTGCGACAATGTCCATTCCCCACTTCATAAATGGCCACAGGTACAAAATCGAGAGCATGTCTCTGGCAGTCGTCGCATTTTCATACGAAGTCCTTCGCATCTTTTTCCATCTCGATCCAATAATAACCGACCCTAATCAGTTTTTGAATCAAAGATTCTACCCCTGAATGGTTTTTGCAAGTACCCTTGTGAACTTCTCTCAGGGGATATTCGATCTCTCCCGATCCCAAGAACCTGGATAGCAAGACGTCGAAAGTTCTCCTGAAAAGTGCCCGTTCGACCAAGCTAAATCTAGCAGCCTCAGTACACAGGGCTCTCGATTCTTTGGGATCCGAAGGCAATTTTCCGGTCTTCAAGTAATCAATATATATGTTCTTCCAATCCCAAGTTAAACTTGTCGAGTATACTTCGGCGTGGTTCTCTTCTATTACCGATTTCATGAGCTGCACTACCATTCCCGAATTGAATTCATCATCATCGACCGATGATCCCAAGTTAGCCAGAGCATCGGCCTTGCTGTTTTGATCTCAGGGTACGTGCAGCAGGGTCCATTCCCTAAATTGATGCAATGTTACCTGTAATTTATCCGAGTACCTTTGCATCCGTTCTTCTTTTACTTCGAACGTTCCGTTGACTTGGTTTACCACAGAAGGGAGTCGTATTTGGCTTTGATCACCTCGTCCCCAAGGCTTTTAGCCAATTCTAGACCTGCAATCCTGGCCTTGTACTCAGCCTTGCTGTTAGTCAATTTTACAGTTCTAATAGATTGCCTAATTACGTTTTCCATGGGCGGTTTTAGCACGATACGAGCCCGAAGCTCTTCGCGTTCGAGGCCCTATCCGTAGAAAGGGTCCAAATTCTCGAAGTGGTCCTAAAGGACAACATCAATTCCCTCTCGACTTCAGGTATTAAGGCCGGCGTAAGGTCGGCCACGAAGTCTGCGAAAATCTGAGATTTTATGGCGGTTCGGGGTCGATTCTCGATATAGTATCCGCTAATTTCAGCAGCCCATTTGGCCAACCGGCCTGTGAGCTTGGGTTTGTGTATGATGTTCCTCAGCGGGTAAAAAGTTATGACACATATGGGGTGGTATTGAAATTATGGCTTTAGCTTTCTGGAAGCGTTTACCAAAGCGAGTGGCAAATTTTTCAGGTGAGGTAACCTTGTTTCGACCTCGCCTAGGGTTCTACTAACATAGTAAATAATTGCGTACCTTCTTCCTCCAAAACTAAGACTCCACTTATCGCCACCTCGGAAACTGCCAAATAAAGGTACAGCTGTTTGTCCGCCTTCAGAATATGGATCAGGGGCGGACTCGATAGGTACTGTTTGAGTTCTTCCAAGGCTTGCTGGCATTCCGGGGTCTAGGAAAAGTCATTCTTCTTCCTTAACAGTGAGAAGAACCAATGGCTTTTGTCCAAGGACCTCGATATGAACCGGGCCAAGGCGGCTATACGCCCGTCAGCCTCTGAACGGCCTTGACGTTATCCACCATGGTAATGTCCTCTATGGCTTTGATTTTGTTGAGATTTATCTCGCTCCCTTGATTGGATACCATGAACCCGAGGAATTTTCCCGATCCGACCCCGAATGTGCTCTTCTCTAGGTTCAGCTTCATATTGTATTTCTTCAATATATCGAAGGTCTTCTCCAAATGTTTCAAATAGTTCTCCGCTCGTAGGGACTTGACTTATATGTTGTCAATATAAACTTTCATTGATTTTCCTATCTGTCCTTCCAACATCCGATTATTTACTAGGCGTTGATAGGTGGCACCAGCGTTCTTTAATTCGAACGGCATTACGTTATAGCAGTAGATGCCGAATTTAGTCATATAAGAAGTCTTTTCTTGATCGTCTGGGGTCTATCTGAATTTGGTTGTACTCGGAATAGGCATCGAGAAAGCTGAGTTTCTCATGCCCGACCGTCGCGTTGATCATCCGATCGATGTTAGGCAAAGGAAAGAAAGCTTAGGACATCCGTTGTTTAGATCTTTGTAATCTGCACACATTCTTAACTTATTTTCTTTTTTAGGCACTACCACTACGTTAGCTAACCAATCCGGGTATTCAACTTCCCGAGTGGACCCTATTTTAAGGAGTTTCGATACCTCGTCCTTGATGAATGCATGCTTGACCTCGGATTGTGGTCTCCTCTCTTGGTTAACCGGATGGACTTCGAGTCCAAACTCAGCTTATGAGTTGTTACTTCCGGGAGGGATCCCTGTGATGCCAAGATGGGACCAAGCGAACAGTCTATGTTATCTTTAAAAAATTCAATGACTTTTTTCCTGAGCTTGGGAGTTAACCCCGTGCCCGGGTATACCTTTAGATTTGGTAGGTGTTCGATTAATATGACTTGCTCCAACTCCTCGAACGTCGATTTGGTGGCATCGGCATCATCAGGAGCTATTAACAATCTCGGAACTCCGTAATCATCCTCTTCGTCTACTCCTCGCTCTTCCGATTCGGTTGGAACCGGAAACGGTTATTGATTCTTAATTTCTTCCTTCCTGGTCGGCTTTGTGTTCCTTGATGCCGAAACCACGGGCACCGGGATTACCTCGTCAACTACGAACATTTCCTTTGCGGCCGGCTGCTCTTTGTAGACCGTCTTGATTCCTTCCGGTGTAGGGAACTTTAGTGCCTGGTGTAAGGTTGAGTGTACCACCCTCATGTTATGAACTCATGGCCTTCCGAATAGGGTGTTGGACTTTCGATCATGTAGAATTTTGTCTCTTAGATCCTCCCTGCGGTGTTCACTAGTAGGGTTATCTCTCCTTTTTGTGGTTTCGCATGTCATGTTAAATCCGTTCAACACTCGGACCGCCGACACTATTTGGTCTTATAACCCCAACTGCTCTACGACCGTCGATCTGATGATGTTGGCCGAGCTACCTGAATCAATCAATACAGGTTTAACTCGAGATTTATTGATAAGTACGAATACTACCGGTGCATCATTGTGGGGTTGTACGATACCCTCGGTATCCTCATCACTGAACGAAATGTTTCCCTTCGGGACATAATCTCTGTTGCATTTTTCCCTTGCGATAGATACTTTAGTGTGCTTTATCATCGGTCCTTGAGGGATATCGACCCCTCCAATGATCATGTTGATGATGTGTTTAGGCTCCTCTTATATGGCCTGTTTTTTGGCGTCCTTGTTCCTAAAGTGATTTTTGGCTCAATCGCTTAGAAATTCTTGGAGGTGCCCGTCATTGAACAACCGCACAACTTCTTCTTTCAATTGTCGGCAATCCTCGATCATGTGCCGTGCGTGCCATGATACTTACACATCAAGTTAGGGTCTCTGTATGTTGGGTCAGATTGTAACAGTCAGGGCCACTTGGTTCCTTGATGCGCCCGTTGGCTGATACACTGCTGGCCGCATTGACGTTGAAGTTGTATTCTGACAATCTTGGTGCTTCTCTCCCCTCCAGCGGCTTATCGAAACCATTTTTGCTCATAAGATCTCGGCCACTAGACCCTCGATCGCCTCTCTTTTCATTCCTTGTGGCCTGACGCCCGAACACATTTCTCTTTCAGTCCGCGCCTTATGGTTGATATCGATCTCGGACCGGTCTTAGCTCATGATCGATGGCTATCTTAGGCCTGTCGTCGGCCCTAATAGGGTAAACAAATCTAGAAGAGGCTCCGAGTTGGTCGTCCTAGACTCTAATCTTCGACTGGTACCTGTTATGGACGTCGGCCCAAGTTACCGCCAGGTACTCTACCAATTTTTGTTGTAGTTGCTGTGAAGCCAAGGAACTTTGGGGGTTAAGTCCTTAGGTGAACGCCTAAATGGTCCAACCATCCGTGACCGGAGGCACGTCCATCCGTTCCATCTGGAACCTCAAGACGAATTCCTTGAGCATCTCGTTGTCTCTTTGTTTAACTTTGAAAAGGTCTGACTTTCTAGTCTCGACCTTGATGGCCCTGGCATGGGCCTTCACAAAAGCATCTACAAGCATCGCCAACGAGTCAATCAAATTTGGGGTTAAGTTATGATATCATATCATTTCCCCTTTGGAAAAAGTTTACCCGAACTTCTTTAGTAACACTGATTCAATTTCATCATCTTCCAAGTTGTTCCCTTTGATTGCGCATATATATGAGGTCACATGCTCATTTGGGTCTGTGGTTCTGATATATTTTGGAATATCAGGCTTACAAAACTTTTTAGGGACCAGCTCTGGTGTCGCGCTCGGAGGAAAAGGCTTTTGGATAAACTTCTTTAAATCCGGCGTTAAAAAATCGGGGGTGCTCCCGGGATTTAGTCGACTCTGGAATTGTATGTTTCCACCTTCTTGTCGTTGGCCTCAATTTTCTTTTCACTTGATACCACCCATTTCGTTAATGCTTCAAGCATTCTCATTACTTGGGGACTGACCCCGGACTTAGCTTCACCGGGTTTCTCGGTGATCTGCTCATTTCTTCGGATGTTCTCCCGGGACGATTCGGGCTCAATCCTGCTGGAGGCGTGACTTTAATTTTGCAGTTGCGCTATCGCCACCCGTTGAGCCTGCAACATTTCGAAGATTAACCGTAGTCTAACCCAATCACCTTCGCCTTCGGGCGTTTCTTGAGCCATTGGTCAGGGTCCTCCGTGAACGCTATTTTCAGGATTAGTTGGCAGGTTGACATTGATGGCCACCTGTGAGTTAGCATCGACCGGGACGGCAATTGGGACTCCGTCGCGATCAGCAGGAGGCACCTCGTTGCTAGGCACCAGATTGTTTTTTTCGTCATGATAGCCAGACTCAGCGTCAACATTCATGTGGGCAGACTGAGACTTTGACATTTTCTAAACTGACATGAAATTAAGACTTTAAAGAACAAGTGTAAAATAGGGTGTCGTATGGAGATTTGTATTAAATCACCACTATTAGTCTTAGCCCCACGGTGGGCACCAAACTGTTTACCCTTAAAACGAATAACAATTAAATTTGTACGCGTTTTAAGGATATGTGAATTGATTCAACACAAATAATCAAGAATGTTAGATAAACGAGTAAAAGATGAAATGAAAATAATCAAACCAATTGTGACATTACAGCCGGGCTCGGATTTAAGCTGAACAGTAGCTTTGCTCTCGATCGGACGCTTAACCCAAGCCAATTGTGTATGAAGAACAACAACAAAATAAGAACTTTACAATAGCTAAAAAAAGCAGAAAATTGAACTTGTATTCCTTGCTTTGCATGTTACAATGTGTGTTATGAAAGAAAAACTTTTCCTTTATATAATAGAAGAGTTTCACCCCTAGTATAAGTCTAAAAAAGATAAAAATCCTCCTCTCTTGTTAATTACTGATCTTAACCGCCATCGAGCGAGATCTGCACCGTGATGTCCGGTTGGTTCCGGATATCACGCCCTCTATCTGTCGCCTACAACCGTTCATGCGCTTCCCGAAGTATCATAATTCGTCCGGGTCCGGGGTGCGTTGTTTTATCAGGTCCGATGGCGAGCACTCCGTTCAGGCCTCGACATAAGAAGTTCCCAGCTTTGATTTCGATCCCATATATTCACTCTTGCTTCGTTAGACTCACCGAAAAATCGGGATGTGTGTTAGCCCCGGTTTCACCCAGGCAACACACATTTAGCAGCTGATGACCCTTCTATCTACGCACCAGGATTTTTTTAATCAATACTACTTATTTAATTTATGGACCACGGATTTGTAGCTCTGATTGGGTCAGAATGAGAAAGCATTACTACAAAAGTAAAGAACAACAGTTTTGTAATTCTAGTTGCTATTCAAATCTAATAATTTTGATAACTACATCAAATAGAGTTCGAGATATGACGTTTTATTGCATTGAACATTTTACCGTATTAGTTTCGCATACGAGAGTCCTTTCTCAAGGATGTAAGGAAGAGTAACCCCATTAGCAGATAAAGCATATAAGCAACAGGTTATATCATATTCAGCAGTTTTAATATATATATATATATATATATATATATATACACACACACAAACACAAACACACTTAAATTTTCAAAAATATTTTACTTTGTAACCATAATTTCAAAAATGCATTGTGTTCAATAGTAAAAATCTAAATATCGTATCCATTAAATTAAGATCCTTGATCCGCTTTTAAGTAACCCTTTATGAAATCTATGGCTTTCAAAATTTGTTGGAAGATGGGCAAGGAACAACGTATCAGGTTTCTAGAACTTTTGATAGCTACATACTAAAGCGCTATTCTTTTAGGAAAGACTGTGGAGGAGGATAGGATGGTTCCGAAATATAAATTTATTTCTCTTTCAGATACTATCAAGTCCAAAGGCCGGGGTTAGTGTGCACGCAGCCTGACTCGAGATGGAGTAAGGGATGAATCTTTGAGTTCAACTGAATTTATTACTTTTTGCTCTAATTATATATATGTATATATATGTGGTAAGCTTTTTCCGATGTATGCATATATACAATAAAATTATTCTAATTGTGAGCTCATTGATTTTTAATCATGAATTCGCCTTTGGATGAAGCAGGGTATGAGTACCTTTTAAAGTTCAAAACTAAACAAAGTTTATAAGTTTTGAATTCACCTCAGTTGGCTACTGAGTAGGGGGTTGCTATAACGTGTTATGAATAACTTATGAAAGTTCAAAACTAACAAAGTCAGAAGGTTGAATGTTACATTCAGGTGTTGTGCTCTAGAAAGTCAATGAATCTATGAGCAGATCTTGAATCCGACTTTGTGGCACACAGAAACAAGTTAGAAAGGACACTGGTTACTACACAACTTTCATCTTAATGTCGTTCTCAAACTCCCACGTTCATTTAATTATAGCCATGCAACGTTGTTTAATTACAGATTAAGCTATGAGCCTTTAATTTGGTTTAAAATTTATCATTCAGCTGTAGTTTTGAGGAGACCCCTTAGTGAGTCGTATGTTAATTCATTGTACGGTAGTTCATCCTTAATTAAGTTGTTAAGAGTCCTTATGAGTGATTAATTGACTAGTTTTCAAGCATATATATTTTTTCATTTACTTGTTTCTTTTATGTTTGGGCGTATCATCAATCAATGGTAGCTTAAGTTCTTATTGTCCTTGATGTCACAGGGGTAATTTATGTCACTTGAATTCTGCCCGAGGTTCACCACCATGCGACTGTCAAGCCCAGCCTTGGCTTCAGCCTATCCAACACTTAGAATTATTTTAGGGACGTTTGGAACTTAGAAAAATTAAGGCAGCAAGAAAAGTAAAGGCACACACGAAATTTACAAGAATTTCTTTCCAACTCGTATTAATACGTGAATACAAGAATATAAAGAAGCCAACCCTATGGCCAAGAACAAAGAACTCCCTCGTTCCCTGCCCCAAAACGAATTTCCTATCCTTAGGAATTACACTTAGACGTTTTTGGCTAACACTTTGCCACAAGACTAAGTTTCTGCCTACTTGGGACAGCCTTATGCACATAGTGCAGGCAACCCAATTACACTAGGCAGCATTTTAGACAATCAGTTGACAAGCCCCTACTGATGGGCAAACATGGGGAACATGCTAAAAAACGTGTATCGCTAAGCCACACAATCAGCCATGATAAAAAACGTGCATCTACTTAGCCCCATGATCAGTCATGCTTGGATGCGGCAGTTGTAACCGCTCAATTGCCCTGTCATGTACACTGCATGTGCGTGTTTTGGCCAGTTGCTACACGCCCAAGGCTGGCATTGCGCCCAGCCTTGCCCTTTAAATCTGCTCCACCCCAATGTCATGACCACAGCTTGCCACCCATTGACTTAGTCGCACACGTCCGTTGCCTCAGTTGCCCCTGCTTTGACATAGCTTTGCTTGCCATTTTTATGCCAACCCGCACGTCCATGTGAAATGCGCCTTGCCTCCGTCAAGGTGCATTTGTCAACCCTGCATAGTCCGTCATGCGAAGCTGCCCGTCATGATGTTGCTCCATTTTTCAGGTTGTGTGCCAAGACCATCATGAAAATCCTTGTCACAACCCACATCTTCCGAGGAACTTTGTCAAATGGCTAGCAAACCACCCCCACTCGAAGAATTCATCGTCCTCGATGAAGCAGTTTTCGCATTTTTCAGCACCAACATAGGCCCTAAATATGCCGTCTCCTGCTCATGTTCTTCCTCGCTCGGATCATCTCACCTTTTACATCAGCAAACAAAGTTGTAAGCTGTTCAAGTTTTGGACAGACCCTCGCCATGTATGCTCTTTTGCAAATAAAACAACCATCAAACTTGTTGTTTTGTTCCTTGTTTGTCGAAAGTCCAGCACATTGCTTTTCGTTCGTATTGTCATTGCCCTCAACAATATTTCCCTTGTCATTCCCGATTTTCCTCCACTGTTTCGCCTTGTTCTTGTTCCAATTCCTGGACTTTGAAGTAGTAGAGAAATCAAAATGTTCCTATCCCAGCCGGAAGTCACCCAAAGCATCCGCAGCAGCAATGGCACTAGGAAGGTCATTCATGTTCTGCCTTCAGAGTTCCATCTGTGCCAATGACTACAACCCGTACAAGAAACTATGCAACTTGTCTTCCTCAGACATGTTGCTTATATCCAGTATCAAAGAACTGAAATCTTTGACATGATCCCTGACCGTTCCAGTTTATTTCAACTTCTTCAAATGATCTCTAGCAACCAGCCCGCATTTCTAGGAAAGAATTGATCCTTCAACTCTTTTTTCAGCCCTTCCCAAGAGTCAATCTTAAGCCTACAAGCATTTACATCGTCTTCCACGCGCGTCCGCCACTAAAGCTTTGCATCGTCCACCAAGTACATAGTCGTAATGGTGACCTTATCTTAATCTCGCACATGGGCAGCCTGAAAGTACTGCTCCATATCCCATAGAAAATTTTCGAGTTTCTTGGCACTCCTTGCACCATTAAACTCTTTAGGCTCAGGTATTCTGACCTTGGTACGATCTGCCCCACGCTGTGCATCATTATTGCCAACAGCACGATGCAACAACTCATTTTCTACTTTCAGATCTGCGCCCACTCTTGGCTCAGCCTGTTCATCTCGTCCTCAAGATAGGCGAGAAGGGTCACAATAGTCAGAAATTGATTACCATCAACAGTTCCGATGAGTGCCTCCAATGCAACAACCTTTTCCCTCAGTTCTGCGTTGCCACCAGCCATCTTTCATGAAATTCAACTACTGAATGTCGTGTCTTCGCCCTGATCCAGCCACGTTCTGATACCAGTTGTCACAGGAGTGATTTATGTCACTCGAATTCTGCCCGAGGTTCACCACCGTGCGGCAGTGAAGCCCAACTTTGACTACGGCCTTTCCAACACTTAGAATTATTTTAGGGACGTTTGGGACTTAGAAAAATTAAGGCAGCAAGAAAAGTAAAGGCACACACGAAATTTACAGGAATTTCTTCCCAACTCGTATTAATATGTAAATACAAAAACACAAAGAAGCCAACCCTATGGCCACGAACAAAGAGCTCCCTAGTTCCCTGCCCCAAAACAAATTTCCCACCCTTAGGAATTACACTTATATGTTTTTGACAAACACTTTGCCACAAGACTAAGTTTCTGCCATTTGGGACAGCCTTATGCACATATTTATAGTGCAGGCAGCCCAATTACACTTGGCAGTATTTTAGACAACTAGTGGACATGCCCCAATTGATGGGCAAACATGGGGAACATGCTAAAAAATGTGTATCACTAAGCCACACAATCTGCCATGATAAAAAATGTGCATCTATTTAGCCCCATGATCAGTCATGCTTGGACGTGGCGGTTGTAACCGCTCAACTGCCCTGTCATGTGCACTGCATACGCTTGTTTTGGCCAGTTGCTGCACGCCCAAGGCTGGCATTGCGCCCAGCCTTGCCCTTTGAATTTGCTCCGCCCCAATGTCATGACCACAACTTGCCGCCCATTGACTTAGCTGCACACGTCCGTTCCCTTAGTTGCCCGCTTATGTCAATTCGCCCCCAACTTGATCAAATTTGCCCACGTCAATGTCATTGCATGCCTTGCCTTGTCTTGCCATGTCTTGGCCCCTGCTTTGTCATGACTTTGCCTTGTCATTGTTATGCCAATCCGCACGTCCATGTGAAATGCGCCTTGCTTCCGTCAAGGTGCGTTTGTCAACCCCGCATAGTCCGTTATGCTAAGCTGCCCGTCATGATGTTGCCCCATTTTTCAAATTGTGTGCTAACGCCATCATGAAAATCCTTGTCACAACCCACGTCTGCCGAGGAACTTTTTCAAGGGGCTACCACTTGACTTCAATCTATATGATCTTTTAGGTGGTACAAAGTAAAATTGTTTGTAAAAACAAGCAGTAATCTAACTTCTAAGAACTTTTTTATGCGAGTCCAACGAGAGCCTTAGGGTAAGATTACAGTTTTTAATTGGATTTCTGAGATTTTTAACTGCACTTTTTTGTGAAAGAGAAGAATATGTTAATTGAAGTTCTTAAAAAGGGAACTGTTCATAATTAAACTTTAAACAAAGTTATATTCTTACGATTGATAAATTTCTTTGTTTCTCACCTGCTCCTTCTTTAGTACTCGCCTAATCTCAACCAATTGGGCAGCAAGATTCTTAATATTCACTCTTCAATCAAAGAATAATCCTACATTAATAGCTAGGCTTAGTTTATTAAACGGATTCGACATTATAATTAGTTCTTAAAATCGAAGGAAGTGTTTATTATATATTCAATGAAACCAATGAAAATAACATATGTATGTCTTGGATTTATCTATCTTTCCAGTGTTTCAGATTCTAGAGTATCCTAGTGATACTTAAACCTGGGGTTAATTTCGCTCAAGGTCATCCGACTAATTCTCTATTTCACATAAGTTATTTATCTATTTTTTATCACTTAAAAGTCACTCAATTTTATCTTTGTAACTTCAAAGTTATTTTGGTTCAAAACCTACAAAATATGCTGCGAAAAATCTGACATGACATTAAATTTATTAAAAATATAATAATAATGCCACATAAGGTTAAATGGACCATCCCCAATTTCATTATTAAATGTTACGTTTCATTTTAACCTAAAAAGAGGAAATTTTTAAATTTTATTTTGAGCTCTTTTTTATTGTTTTCTTAAACCACTACATCCATCAAAACTTGATGTCTCTTTTCATTTTAACCTACCTCAAATTAATGCCTTATTTAGTGAAAAGTTTAGTCATGTATCATCCAACAATAATAGACTAGTTATTCACACATAACACGTTTACACAAAAGAAAATTATATGTTAAAATAAACAGTCGTTGTCATCTCCTTTTGCAATCTTTTTTCCAATTATTTTTCCTTTTGGATCTTGTTAGGATCGGCCCCTTATTATTAACAATGAATTTGCAGAGACATGCATTATGATCATAGCTCCTGACAAGGTAGCAGAAGCTATAGAAATTATGAGTAGTTAACATAATAATGGTATGTAGCAAAGGCTATTTTTTTGTTTAATGATAGTCTAAGATTCGAGAAATAACAATGACCTACTAGAAATAAAGAAAAGGGCCAAAAATCATTTAAAAGGATTGAACGTTGGCACTAAGCATGGAACATCCACATATCAATTATTTAAATTAAAGAAGGTATCGCAACTGATTTACGTGTAAATAAATGTAAAGGAACCTTATCCTTATTCGGAATAATTAATTTAATACAAGAATTAGCTGCACTAACAATTTCACCTAAACCTAAGATCGAGTATTAGAATCCTTGGGTTGAGAATCACATGGCAAAAGCTGACCCAACTTCTCTTAGATTCTCTCCTATGAAGCAACTAACGACTACGTTACACATGGCTACATTGTACTACTACTATATTTATTGAGATTGATAAAAAAAATTGTAAAATGAGATGCTTCTTTATAGTAACTATTGATGGCGTCTAACTAAAACCTTTAATCTTACTCATTCTGCAAATTATTAGTACGACTATTAATAAGCAGAATCTTCGTGCTGGGGAAGTTAATTATTCCATTAAGTAATAACAATTCCAAAATTATTATTTTAACTTGCAGGATGTTATATCAATATTTTTTAGAGGCAATCTCCCTCCCAGTTAATCCAATCTCTTTTCTCATTGTAAATAAATGCTACATTTATTCTTCGTTAAACCATTACTATTATTATTTGAAAAATCAAATATTTTTTTTCACTTTCCCGAAAAAGATTGGTGCTAACCACTATAAACAGCTTGGATGAAGAGCTAATTAGTAAAGTAAGAGCATGTAATTGGAAAACAGAAAAATAAAAATACACAGAATACATAATACAAGACGCAAAAGACAATTCCAAAGAAATCATAAAAGAGGCAAGAGAAGGAAATCATAATTATTAAAATTTTGATTTATGCTAGTTTCATATATTTTTTTTAATATTAAAAGGCAATTGCTAAAAAGTGGAGTAAATGGTTTGACCACTCCGTAAAACATTTTGGGACGAGAAATAATAATGCCAATTTTGCTTAATATATAATAAGGCACATTCTGTTAATATATATATGCTTACAAGGATTCCAAGTACTTGTCACGAATCCTAGGTGCAACTGGTGGTATATAAATATCATTAGATGCTATTCCAATCTAACAAAATTAGAAATGATTGGGGAAAAGAAGGGGAATCGGGGGGGCCTATTGAGTATTTGTCAATTGTACGTACGTGTAGAGATACTACTATTCGTAGGGTCCGGCGACGTTCCGTATTTTATTTTAATCACTATTGTCGTAAAGTATATGTAACAGTTATTCTGAAAGTACCTCGATGCCCTCACTCTCACTGTACAAGTCAACCCCCATCCCTTTCAACAAATCTCGATCCAACAAAGTAAAACAAGTATTTCTCCATCTCAATTTTTTTTTCCCCGGAAAATTGTAAAAGATTGAGATTTTCAATATGACATAAGATTTGTATAGAAATACAGTCTATACAGCGTCAGATTTATAGGGTAGATTATGATACACGTGCAATGGCGTATACAAAAATTTTCATAAGCGGTGTCACTATTAAAAATCTAAGTGGATGAATAAATTACAAAATGGCATCACATTAAAGGTCTTTTCATAAAATTATAGAATTAAACTCATAAAGAAAACAACAAATACATTAAAAAAAATCAACGAAAAATATAAACGGAAAAAAAAATAAGACAACTTATAACGATCGATGACCCGAAAAAGTTGAGGTAGATGATGAGAGAGATGACCAACAGTTTTTCAATAATATAATTTTACCTTCATTTATGTACTTACTATGATTGGAAATGTCAAAATATTTAGTACCAATTGATTTCTTGAGAGTATTAAAAAGTAAGATTTTATTTAGAAACTTACACATAAACATATACATGTTTAGGTTCGATACCTTGACATTTACAACAAAATTAAAATGCTTGGCTAGTGAGCCACTAAGTACTTAGTGTTATGTGGTGTCACTTTAAAGAAATTATAGGTGAAGTTTTGTTTTTTCATATTGCTCCTACGTATATTCTGTAAAAATTTCCGGCGAAGCGGTGTCATATGACGCTGCTTGGCATAACCTAAATCCGCCCCTTTCGTTAAATTAGGTATTTTATATATGTATTTTCTAGACTTGGCTAATATTATCTATGGACACCTATGCTCCAAAAAAGCTGAATGGTGCACTTTGTTAATTATTGAATTATTTATCCAAGGAAACAAGAATCAACACCCACTTAATGCTTTTCTTCTTCTTTTCTTTAGTGGTGCACTCATGCTCTGAAAATCCTAAATCCGTATATGTAGGAATATATCCTCATAACCCATATTTGTGTTATATACGGGTAAACCGAGGCTAATGAGCACCCCAATTTTTCGGTGGGGCAAACGAAGCAAGGACGTAACTACAAGGAATCGGAATCAAAGCCAGGAGCCTCTTGTATCACGGCCCGAAAAAAATACCTACCCTCGGAGCCATCGAGACCACGCCCCCAGATCTGGTTCGAGTTCCAAGCCCTCGGAAAGCATTACCAAACGACCGCGCACGATTAACAAAGGGCCATGATGCCTGTGCCCAACCGGATATCACGGCGTGAATCTCGGCCTGTATCGGCAGCAGATCCGTGATTAGCGAAAAGGAAAATTTTTATCTTTCTTAGAATTGTACTTAGGGTAAAACTCCACTACTATATAAAGGGGAAGCTTACTATTCAATAGACATACTGTAACACATATGTCAAGGCAATATAAATTTGTTTTCTTTGCTCATAAAAGTGATTCCAAGTCCTTAATTTTGCTCATAGTTCATCATAAGTGTTTGGCTTCGAACCGAAGGCAAGCTAGTTATTAAGCTCATAACCAAGTGACGAGCGCAAAACACACACTTAAATTTGTGCTCGCTAGTCAAAGATAGTATAGTATAATATCGTGTCCACATGGATTTAATTTAAATAGTATTATCATAGTTTGTAGCTAGATTGCTATCTAAGATGATCAACAATTTAGATTTATGTGGTTAATACTAAAATTAATTAAGAATCTAGAGCTAATTGACTAATGACAATCAAAGCAAGTCCTAAGCAAAGGAAGATTTCAATGAGAGAAAATATGATTTTTATAGGATAGGTGCAAGATAGTTATCTGGGATTTAATTCTAGATAATTCACTTCTAATGTACAAGTGACTCTCGAATTCACTTAATCATCCGTACAATTATTTAGTAGAAACTACTCTCTCGATTAAGTCTCAACCTCTCAATATGAACCAATTTAAGCTGTGTGACGCGAAATGGATTGATCTTTAAGAGAACCTCTCTCGATTATTCTCCTAACTAGGTTTAATCAATGATTCAACTAGCCTCTTTCAATTACTTAGAAGAATCTATGAACTCAAACAACAATATAATGCAAAGATATCACAAGTTATGCCTCTTTCTATTACAAGAACTAGTGAATATAGATGCAACAATTAATCTTTCAAAAGCGATTCAAATACATAAAATAGAGTTATACCCACAAACAATCATCAATACACCAAATCCGTCAAAACCAAAAGGATCTACTCCATAGACATGGAGAAGTTCTTCATAAATGTAACTAAAGTATAAGAAAACATAAATTCAATCCAAACCCGGATCTTGAGTGAGGAAGGAATGATGAAATCCTTGTGCTTGTGTTCTTCTAAGTCCTCCTTAGCCTCCTTGGCCTCCTTAGGTCGAAAATCTGTCAAAAATTCTGAAAATGGTGTTTTTCCTTGTATTTAAGCCATCTCCCAATAATCCCCGGACGAAATTACCCTTTTTTAGCGGAATTGGGAAGTCACTTTAACATTTTTGGGCTACCACGCCGCATGCCGCCCCGCCCCATGCCTGCATGTAGGAAATTCCAGAAAGTGCCAACATATGATTTCTGGCCACTTTTTGCACTAGCACCCCGTATGTCGCGGGGCGGTAGTGCAAATTATGGCCAGAAATGAGATTTTCAAATTTTTGACATCCAGACTTGATTTTCGTCTCCCAAACGTGATCCCGGTTTAATTGCTTGGACTTTTACTCAGATTTCAAAGCTCCAACTAGCTTGAATTAGCTCCAAAACATCTACATAACTCGGAATCACTCCTACAAGGCATAAAACACATAATAATTGCAAAAACACTACCAATTAAAGCGCAACACAAGTAAAGTGCAGTGAATTAGAGTGTAATAAGCGACTAAAACACGGGATTATAGCCTACCATCACCGAGCCCAGACTCAAAACTACTACTGGTTTGGCTGTTTATTCTATCTTTAATTTGCTCACCTAACATTATTAATCACTTGTATTGAATTAGTCGACATATCCTTAAAACCGTTTATAAATTCAATTGTTATCCATTTTTAAGGGCAAACATGTGTATCTCCAAATTTTGTCAATGAGGACAAAATAGTAAATTTGTTAAACTAATTTCTAATTTAAAAAATATTATTTCTTTTGGGATGAATTAATAACTGAACGGTATCATACAAAATGAAGTTAAGAGAGTATTACTTAAAAGGAAGAACATAAATTTCTTTTATTTTTCTTTTTTCTAACATATTATTCTTTTTATGTTCTTTATCTTCCATTTCAATATACGCAGAACACTTGTTAAAATTTATTTTGTATTTTACTAGCTTTTGTTTTATAAATATTTATAAACTCATATCTATTTTTTGTTCTTTAATATATAACAATTCATTAATTTCATGTTATATTCACATGGCTTGAAAGATACTAATTATTCTTTATCATATCAGATATCAATTGATAAATTTATTATTTTTTTAAAGTTTGTATTTTGAGGATATCGTTGTAATACCGCTCTCAGGCCCGGAATATAAGAAGTTAACATAAATAAGTTATCGTTGTTACACAAATAGAAAAAATAAGAAAATTAACACATAAGGGGCAACCATGCCCGACTTAGGTTCCGCACATAAGTATATATTGGACTCATCAACGAATTACTGAGTCTCTAATTCAGCTCACAGGCTCAAATTAGTGTCTTTACCCCTGAGTTTGCAATGAATATAAGGAGGATCAGTCCATCAATTCGATCAAATTAGTGCTATTTGAACTAGCAAACACCCACTTAACTTAATAATTTTCTTTTGAGTACATGACAACAAAATATTAAAAATGTTAAACGTTAAATATGTGTAATAATGAAATATTAATAGGGTAGTGTAGATTGTTCCATCGACGTTTTTCTTTTCCCCCTATTTCCGGAGACACTTTCAAATATTCATTATTGTTGTTTTTCAGGAGTGACTTTGAGGGGACCATTTTTTAATTGCACAAGAGGAATGTATCTATTTTACTAGCGACGTTAATTACTCGATACCCACTTTGTTGTCCAACAATATTACTATGGATTTTCTACGCGTTTGTAGTTAATTAGCCAATTTTAAGAGTATAATAAAGCATATAAATATGTAACACATTTGAATTTTCATGTGGCACCCAATTTTGCACCCTCGGTTGAATCTCTACCTACTTTTAAAAAAATATTTAACTAATACCTAATTTTTTAGTAACTTCAAATACATATATTTTTCTCTTCTTCTTCAACTGTTGCTTTATTTTCTTTGTGTTTAGGATTTCTTCTTATTCTTAGTTGCAAAATAGGTTTGTTAAATTTATTTATTGTTGTTTTAACAATTTGATGATTGAGATTTATTTTTTATGATATTTGAAAGTTATATTTAAGTTTGAGCTCATTTGGAGTATATTTGGGTGTTGAATCGTGTTGGATTGTTGAAATTTGAAGAACAAGTTTATGTTTCAGAATTCCAGATTTTGAATCTGATTTTGAGTCTGAAATTGTATGAAAAAATTGAACTACTTAAGATTTTCGATTTTGAATCTGGTTTGAATATGAAGTTGTACTGAATACTTGAACTACTTAAGATTAGAATTTCTGAAGTTGTAATTGAAAGATAGAAGAACTTCAAATTCGAAATCTAAAGTTGCTTTGAAGAGCTTGAACTACTTGATCTAAATTTCTGAAGTTGCAGTTGAAAGTCAGGAGAACTTCATATTTGATTTCTAAAGTTGCACTGAAGAGATTGAATTACTTCAGATCCGAACGGATATACTTTGTAAAGCTTTGTGCAATGCTATTATACATTCAGTTATGACCCAAAAAAATAGATATATATATATATACAAATGCCTCATGATGATCGAGTAGTTACTTACCAAACAAACAATATAACATTGTATAATTACACTCAAATCAGCCTACAATGTGGATTACTAAAGAGGCTCTTTATAGGAAATAAAGAACCTCTATAAAATATTTAAATTCTGAAGAAAAGTTTATGTCAAAGGTCAACAAGATTCAAAACTTTATAGGTTGTTGACAAAACCATTTTATTTTATGTGTTTTCGTTTAAAAAGGCGAGGAGTTTAAGAATTAAAACACAATATTTTTAAATGTTGTGATTTGAAACTAAGTATAATATATCAAAAATACTTTTTAAATTTTATGGTGTTAAATATGTCACGTTATATTTATAACAGATTTATTTTTTTGAAAAAGTATTAGCGAAATCCATAGATGCTATGCTTCGGGTGCGCACAACATAATATAATCACTATGAAATATTTCGCAAACTACATAGGAGTTGTAAATCGTATTAAGCAAGTCCGGTGCGACGAACTCTTACCGAGGAGGCTGATGGTAAAGAGAATCGATCCCGAGTCTTTCATGTGGGAACACACTTACCCAACCATCTAAGCCAACCATTGCCAGCTATATAAGAGATTATTATAAAGGGTCAAACAAGACTACTGGAATTAAAATATTATTTGATATAAAATAAGCAAATTTTATGTTACAAACTAGAAAGTAATGTAAAAAACATACATTAAAATTGAGGGAATAAGGAAATTACTTAGTTATGTTATGGGAGAACTTTTGCCGGATAATACAATTTAACTTTTAAATTTATTATATTTGTTTCTTATTAATATATTTTTATAGTTCATAGTTATGTCCATAGAAATACTTTAGTTCCTCTTTGGCTATAGATTTTGGCTTAATATTTTCATAATTTTTTTGAGAATATCATTTGTTTCTGAAATATGATCATCTTTTAGGGAATTTTTTTTTCAAATTCCCAAAAACTTATTTACGGCTCAACTTTCAAAAATTATTTTCAACACAACTCTAAAATTCTTTTTTTTCAAGTTTCAATAAAATCTATGTCCAAACGCTAGCTTAGTTTTCCGAAAAAGATGTTCAAAATATTATTTGATTATACCGTGAAATAATTTTTTATTTTTGAAAAAGATGAGTTGCAAAGTTTGAAAAGGTGATTTTATCATTTTTTCAAATGAACAATGTTTTCTCCTGATAAAATTACTGCAACATTTTCAAATAAATTGCATGTTCAAATATTATTTCAATTTAAGTACCTTTTTTCATCTTAATTTCAAAAATTAATTTTTTCAAATTTCACATTCTTATGTTAAAATACCTATTTTATTTATTTACTTATTTTTGACGAGGGAGAACTTTTGCCGGAGAGAGCTTATGCACAGTTTGATGCATGGTAATTAGGAAACAAAAAATAAGGGAGCGAGAAGATAAACAATTGTATTCCCGTCCATTCAATTACACACAATTAAAATGGATAGAGACATAAAGCAGCAGGTTTCCGGTACGAAGGACGAGGGAAGCAACTACTGAGTGCTTGACACGTGTCCACATAACAGCCGACAGATTGGAATGTTATTTTCTTAAAACCTTTCGATTAAGAGGAACACTGGTAATTTTGTAGAGAGAACAGTGAGAGAGAGCACTAGTAAAAGCGCATCATTTTACAACTACCGACCGCTTAAGTCTGAGTTATAGTTTAGTTTTAGAGAGAGAGACAAAGAATGGAATGGGAGGGCCTGTATGTAAAGACTTAAATTAGTGTGTGTGTGTGTGTGTTTGCAGAACAGAAAGAACAGAGAGGAGAGAGAGACGTTTGCTGCTTTTTTGGCCATGGCGGCGTTGCAGAGTTGTAAGTCTACTGCCTCTTTAGTGCTCCACAACACAAGCCACATAATAGAAGCCTAAAAGCAAATCAAAGGACTTCGACTTCCCTCTCTTCGATTAATCTCTATCTCCAAAAGTCTTCCTTACCTTTGTCTGTCCCAAGAAAATTTAACAAAAGCTGCAACTTTTATCTAGCTACCAAATGCTCTCTTCCTCTCCTACTTTAACTCTTTCGCTGTCACGCGCTTATATAGTACAGACAAGAACTGTATTTTCCTTTTTTATTTTATTCTAGCAGAGAGTCAAGAGTGAGAAAAAAAAAGACTTTGTTTTATTCTTTTCTTTTATTATACTCACAAATCAAGAAAAAGTGAAGGAGAGGTACCCATATCATTCTTGGGTCATAATCAAAGCCAGTGTTCGTGATCTGCTATGGATTGTCAGTCACAATTGAATTTTGGAAAAGTTTTAAAGGAGGCAACAAAATGGCTGGGTTCTTTTCACTAGGTGGAGGAGCTGCAAGTAGCAGCCAAGCCCAAGACCAGCAGCACCAACAAAGCAGCAATAATCCTCCCACTGAAATTAGTCCAGATAGTTGGTTCTTGTACAGAAATGATCAAGAGTTACCTACGTACAGAGGCTTTGAGCTATGGCAAACTAGTAATTCCCAGCCCCAGATTCGGCACCCAATTAATCCGCTTCAAGATCTTTATCCCACCGCGGCTGTTGGATTCGGTGTCGGGCCGACCCGCAGTGGCTTTACTATGACTGCGGCTCGGCCCGATCATGACCCTTCTTCAGGAGTAGCAAGGGGATTGGTCATGATGAGAAGTGGGGGAGGTGGAATTAGCTGCCAAGATTGTGGGAACCAAGCGAAGAAAGATTGTGAACACATGAGATGTAGGACTTGTTGCAAGAGCCGAGGCTTTCAATGCCAAACCCATGTAAAAAGCACTTGGGTTCCAGCGGCTCAAAGGAGAGAAAGGCAACAACAACTTACTACTTTACAGCAGCAGCAAGAAGAACAACAGCAGCAGCAGCTGCACACAGATAATATCCCCAAAAGGCAAAGAGAGGATCCAAGTGCTTCCTCTCTTGTTTGCACTCGTATATTGCCTTCTAGTACTTCTGGTAAAATTTTGTCTTTCCTTCCTTACTGTATGTATATACAGAAATGTATATATATATAGTCTCGAGAAAATCATATTGCCTAAAAGAATCTTTTACAATGTAATTCACGAGAACGATATGAAAATTAAAAGATACGAGTTTCCATTGTGGTAAAATTGTCAAGTCCACAGCTTTTGCTTTTTCTCTCTTTCTTTCTTTCTTTCTTTCTTCTCATCACTGTTTTTCGGTAATCCTGACAAAGAAGGCGCTATTCTCTCTCTCTCTCTTTCTTCTGTGTTTTTTTGATATCTGTGTAAGCACTACACATTCCTGTCTTTTTTTCTCTATCTACGCAAATTCTTCTCTATTTATTCTTCAACTTACTGCTTACTCGTTGAGCCATGCTTAACTTAATGTGTTTTTGATTTCCTTATTAGGGTTAGAAGTGGGGAATTTTCCATCCAAAGTAAGTTCAACTGCCGTATTTCACTGCGTTCGGATGAGTTCCGTTGATGATGCTGAAGATCAATTCGCTTATCAAACAGCTGTGAACATTGGCGGACACGTATTTAAAGGGATTTTATACGATCAAGGTCCTGAGAATCAATACATGGCTGCTGGTGAAAGCTCCTCCGGCGGTGGAAATGCTAGTCACCACCATAATCTTATTGGTGCTGCAGGCACGGCCACCTCAGCAGCCACGACTTCTGCGAGTGGTGGCGGTGCAGCTGCAGCACCCGAAGCCTCACCTTATCTCGACCCTTCTTTATATCCAGCTCCCCTCAATACTTTCATGGCTGGTACGCAATTCTTTCCACCTCCAAGATCTTGATGACATGAGCTTCAATAGTTTTCCACACCCCGAAAATTTGACATTTTGACTTTTACTCTGTAATGGGATACTGTTATGTTAGTAATAGCCGTTAAGGTTTCAAAATTTCTTGGAAAAAAAAAGGAGCACATGAAAGAAAAGGAGGGAATTGAGGGGATGATGTTTAGTTTTGAGTTCTAATTTCAATGCATAGTTGAATTGATTCCATTAGTTGTCTTAGAAATGTCCAATAAAGGCGCTCCTTTTATGCTGAAATATTGGCTTCTTGTTTTATTTTCTTTTCAAATTGTAAGCTTTCTTTTGCCCCTATTTTCTCGTTTGAGTTTGACTAAAAGTCCATTGTTGGAGAAAATGAATTTAGGAGGAAGTATGGTCTTTAGCAATTTCAAATGACTTGTTTCAAGCGTCTCAAAACGGGGTTCGATTTCCGAGAACAAACTGTGTTTGAGTTTTAGTAGGAAATTGTAATTTTTGTAAGCAGTGCTTAGTTAAGTTGAAAATTGGCGTTTGAAATTTGAAATTATGTTTAGTGCATCTCACTTCGAAAAATGTTGCAATTTGTGTAAGGAGAACTGAATTTTTACTTGTAAAAGTGATTTTCAAGTGGTAAAAGCTATTTTGTCAACCTTGAAACTCATCTACAAATTTTTTTCCCAAAATTCAGTCCAATTTGATAACCAAACAATGATTTGAAGGTATTTTTTGGAGAAAAAGAAGAAAACTTTATGTCTTAACGGCTACTTATTTTCCAATTGTGAAATACTTATCTGAACAGGTGAAAATAATTTAATGGATTTGAAAGCTCAAATTCCTAGCTGAATTTAGAATTTAGCTCCTTTATCTTCTCCGTAAACGTGTAGTATTGAGTGCTCTATGAGAATGTTGTGACACTCAAGGAGGTAATTATTCCTTTGGTCAATCGACATTGTCAAACATCAGTGTAGTCTTACTTGTTATTACATTATTTATCATGTTGTGTACGTAGTAGTTTATTAATCTATACTACCCATATGAGAATTTTTTTTATACTGCCGGTGTATACTACTCTAGTTAAACTATGTGGAAAGAGCAATGTTATCAGTTGCTACTATGTTATGTCCGTTGTATCTTGAATGGAGCTTTGTGCGTATTAGAGATGTGACTTGCATGTAAGAAATGGAATGCTGTTTTTGATTGGTTCAGGTCTGATTAAATGCATATTGGCAGGCGCATTAAGTTTAAATTAATGTGCCATAAAGTAAATAGGGAAGTTTTTGTTAAGAGCATTTAAAACAAGATGCATCAAGGTGTTTTTCTGTTCTCATTGTCAATATCTACTTATGTGGTAACTGTGTGCAACAGATAAATTGAATAGTTTTCCTTCGTTTTGCATAATTTCTGACCTGTTGCCTGTTACCCTCTGATCTGAATTTAAGGGCTCTTATGTTCTTCTCGTCAGATTTATACTGTCGCCTCTACACATTTCCTGATTCATGAATGTCTAAATATGGCTGAAAACATCTTCCGCAACCTTAGGATTTTGATTATCTTATCAACATCCTTCCTCTTTAGCAATTATATATTTTCTTGATAGTTAATGTAGTTAAAATCTTTCTCTTGGCTTAGGGATTAGTCATAATTCGAACTAAATCTTATTATCTCTATGGATTAGTAAATATAGTGTCTGTTTGATTTCTTAAGATAACCCAGTTTCTTAGTCAGAAAAATGGTGGAAAGCATAGCTCGAAATGTGTAGTTAATGGTATTTAAAATAAAAACAATAATGTGTACACACATTGATTAGTAGCCACTCCTATATGAATGACCTTATTATCTTATGGGCGGAAATGACTGTTTTCTTAGCTGGAAAAGTTAATACTCCGTATTTAAAGACGTTGATGGGTTAATTTAATGGTCGAATCATTAATTAGAAGCAGTTCGAGAGAAGTTAAAAGAATAACAGAAAAATAGAAAATCAAAAGGATGAGCAGTTGTATCATTTTTTCAGATAAGAAAAAGACGTAAAGTGAAATATATGTATATGTCCAAGACTGCAATGGATGTAGCAATGTAGAACACCTGTACCAGGCCATTATTACATGACAAGATGGAGGGGACGTACATCAACAGGAAATATTGTCACTTTTTTTCACTCTCACACTCTATTGCTATAGGTAATGAAAGAAAATGTTGCAATTACCTCCATTTTTTCTTTGAAGACACCCCGTGAAGCAGCAGCCACTACATGTCAGCTGAGCTAATTATACTATGAATGTTAATTAGTGTAAAGTAATTTTTAGGGAATTTAACATGCTGTACAAGTTATATATATACTTGTCATATTTTTTTTTAGGTTTTCTACTGATTTTTATGAACATCCTCTTTAATTAACTTGATATGATACTGTGGATATTAGTAAATAAAAGTTAAACCCTTATACTATGCAGAAAATAGTGTTTTGGCATGCAACAAGTTGCACTTTTCTCTGACATTAAATTTGTAAAGCACGCTAGAGTTTCTTTCCTAATTTGGGAGATGGAATGGTTCTTGGTAGATAGTAGAAGTTAATTACTCAAATTACAACTAACTGTTGCATTATTTGAATGAACTGCTTTTTCTCGTGATGATAACAAATATTAATTGCTCATTTACTGCTATTGTTTGAATTTGAATATCATTATGTTATTTGAAAGTTTAATTTGTTAGAGAATATATTTAATTACTTAGTTACGTTTGTGGATTAAATTCTTTTTCATAAGCGAGGTGCATGGAATTTCATTTTTATAATAGCCGGTAGCGGCTAGACTAGAACCCAAGACTTCTACCTCCTATGATACAGTATAAGATTGAGGAAATCAATAGTATTTCACCGATAATACAAAGCCAAGTTAAAAGTAGTTTAAATGTATTACAACTTCAAAGTAGAATAAGAGTCTTATGGGGATAGGAAAGTGTTTGAAGGACTGCTATCTACAACATGTTGGAGAGTATGTCTCCCAAGAGTTTGAATCCCATATTTTCTCGTATACGTTGATATATCCTAACAAAATATTCTAGAAGTATTGGCTAAGGCCAATTACAGAAATGTAGCTAATGTGTGATTGAGGAGGCTGTTCTCTCATTTTTCTCTCTTACTTTAAAGTGATAAACAATATCACAATGGAGTGAATGCACTTGCAACTCCCTGTATATTTTTGACCTACTAATGAAAAGGTAGATGATATATATATATATCTTGAGGAAAGAGGCGTATAAGTGTACTTGGGTCTTGGAATGCAAATGCTTAGTCACGCACGTATTAACTGGTTATAAGATATTACAAGATGTTGTTTAAATGTGTAAGCTCATAGAGGATACATTCGTAATTCTTTATTTTATATAGACTAGTAAGATTCAAATGTTGAAGAATATCCTTTTTTTTTGTATCAAATAATTCTTTGATTTGGTCTAGCATTGCACTTATCTTGTCCTAGATATATGAAGCCTTTATTCAGCTTAGAACTATTCTTTTAGTTCAAGTAGATTTTATGGACCATACTCTACATGAACTATCTCATGTTAGTCTTCTAAATTTCAACTCCCGAATGTGACTGCATGTGCTTGTAGACCAAATCTCTAATCTAGATGGAGCTTTATAGGTATCCTCGTTAGCATATGTTGCATCCTTTTTCCCCCATTTTCTTTTTGTTTATTTTTATGCATCCACATGGATTCATTTTCAGGGTTTTAGAGTTACATTACCTAGCTCAACGAACCAGGTGCATGATACTAAATAACATAGGAGATGCCTCACTGATTGAACTGCAATTCCCATCTCTATTAATCTGCTAGCTTAAAGTTATTCCAATTTGCATGTTTGTTTTACTGCGAATTTCCACATGTAAACCCAATGAGGACGGTGGGTGGGGATTTAGACCATTTTCCGGTTATGATGGGGTTGCATAAGGAATCGGCACTCAATCCTTTTTCTGTTTGCTCTGGTGATGGATGGCCACATCCAAGGGAGGAGGTGCCGTGGTGCATGTTATTTGCCGATGATATTGTATTGATTGACGAGACGTGTGACGGTGTGAACGCGCAATTAGAAGTATGGAGGCAAACCGTGGAATCTAAAGGTTTCAAGTTGAGCAGGACCAAGACAGAATAATTAGAGTGTAAGTTCAGTGGCGAGGCTCACGAAGGGGAAGGGGAGGTGAAGCTGGACTCGTAAATCATCCCTAGGAGAGGGAGTTTTAAGTACCTCGAGTATATTATTCAAGAGAATGGGGAGATTGATGAAGATATCACACATCGTATTGCGGCGGGATGGATGAAATGGAGACTCGCTTCAGGTGTTTTGTATGATAAAAAGGTGCCACTGAAACTTAAGGGTAAGTTCTACAGAGTAGTGGTCAGACCAACAATGTTGTATGGGGCTGAGTGTTGGCCAGTCAAGATCGCTCATATTCAGAAGATGAAGGTAGCGGAGATGAGGATGTTGAGATGGATGTGCGAGCATACCAGGTTAGATAGGATCAGAAATGAGGTTATTCGCGACAAGGTAGTTGTGGCCCCTATTGAGGACAAGATTTGGGAAGCGCGACTTAAGTGGTTTGGTCATGTGAGGAGGAGGAGCACAGATGCCCCGGTGAGGAGGTGTGAGAGGTTCGGAGAGGTAGAGGTAGGCGAAAGAAGAGGTGGGGGAGGTGATTATGCAAGACATGGCGCAGCTTCAGCTGACCGGGGATATGACCCTTGATAGGAAGGTATGGAGGTCGAGGATTAGGGTAGTAGAGTAGGTAGTCTAGAGTGTTCATAACAGTAGTATTGGCACGCAGTCTCGCTTTATTTTTTTAATCACCTTACTGTCTTGTTGTTTTTATTCTGCTTTTATAAGCTTTTTCGTATTGTCCCTTCTTGTCTATATTTTCATCAATGTGGTGCTTATGCTTTTCTGAGCGGAGGGTTTGTTGGAAACAACCTTTCTATCCTCACAAGGTAGGGTAAAGTCTGTGTACACACGACCCTCCCCAAACCCCACTGTGTAAGATAATATTGGGTATGTTGTTGTAACCCCAATGTAAAATAAATTGAAGTAATTGCGAAAGAATCATAGTCTCCTAAGTCTTCGGTCTAAAAATTTAACTTATGCAATTGACAACGGAAAAGTGTAACATTCCTATTGCATGTGTGCAAATTGTTCTAGTGTGTTTATGTATGTTTGTTTTTTGAGAATCTTTCTGAAGTCGATGGAAAGTGAAAGTTCAACAAGAGTGGGTATGGAGTAGAGGAAGAGAGAATAGGTTCTGCAGTAATATTACTAGCTTGATGGATTGAATTGAGAGTGAGAGAGAGACGTCCACAGCAATAAAACATGAGAGAGAGTAGTTGCGGAACATAGACACCGTCGTTTCATTGTGACATCTTATACGAAACTATTTGAGCATAATTTTTAAGGTACTGTGCGAAGTTGCCTTAGACCATTAAACTTTTTTTTTTTTTTTTTTACGGAATTGATAAGAGATAAGTTTAATAATTTCTAAAAATAATAAATGTCATAAGTGTGTAGACTAGTTGTCAATGATGTATCGGATCTTGGAGTGCTGGTTCAAAATTCTATGGAGACAAAAAATACTAATCTCCGTCCTTTATAAACAGAATTACTCGATACATGTGCATGTGTTGGTGGGAGTACGAGCACAAAGCTTTTTTAGACACAACTATTACTAAAAAGAATGATAAATATATATGGACGGATACTCACGCATATATACACAGAAATGAAGAACATGTATAGCAATGAAGGTGAAGAAAGGCATATTACCTAGTTTGAACATAAATACATGGGGAACATATAGTCTGAAAGGTCAGGTTTTCAATTCTGGCAAACATGTAGCCGAAAGAAGACGATCATATATAAGCAAGTATTTTCCCATTCCCAATGCTGACAACTATTATTGCAAGGTTACTTTTCCAGGAAATTTTGAACGATGAGATTCTCATATTTTCTTGGAGAAAATTAAAACGAATACTTACAGGATTCCAAGAAAAGAAGATGAAAGATTTCCGCTTTCATCAGATTCAAAAAATCCTCGAGCACCAAAAAAAACAGATTTCTTCTGTTGCCCTGCTATTTCCCTGTCTATAGTTGATTCTGCAATTTTTTTTTTTTAAAATAGTATGTCCTTTTTTCGAGCTAGTATTAGTGTTGCCAATATATATTCGCTTTGATAAATTGAAAGAAAAAAACATATACTTTCGCTTGGTTTGGACAATGTTGGAATTATGTAGACCGTTTTTTGTCGTTAACATGCCAGCCAATTGAATTATTAAAGCCTGGATTCCACAGGACTCTTTCAAGGCTTAAATAAATAAATCATAAACTTGACAGAAATGCTACATTTTGGAGGAATGTGCCTAGGTTTCTACCTAATTTTCTTTAAATATTTGCGAGAAAGTTTGAACCTGCAAGACATGCCTTAGTCATAAATTAGTCGAGCGCCCGATTATTTGGTGGGAGCAGATCTACTGACTTTCATTTAGGCTTACAATAATAGACTACTTGCTTAGTCTACACTCTACAATGCATTGTACGTTTAAACCGAGATGAATTGCAATGGCTCCGCATGAAAAGGGGTATAACGGTTTGACGTATTAAAAATAAGAGGATCATAACACATTTCTTCTTAAGGATAATAGCATTTTTTCCTTTTAGGGTTGTCGCTTTTTTTTTTTTTCCAAAGCTGTATTACTAGCTAGTTTAATTAGGTTTATTTCTTAAAGCACATAATACAGGAATCATCTCCAACCCCAAGGTGGGATGATAAAGTGGTCCCATTGCTCCATAGGGTCAACCTAAAGTTTCTCAACACTTGAGTATAAGAATGATTATTTTGATTGAAGAAGATGCTGCAAAAACTGGTTCGCTTAATTCCCTCGGCAGAACAGTACTATATATTTGCAAATAAAATCAGTCTTCAAGAGGAAATAAAAAGAACATGCAGTATGGCCAGGACTGAAAATTCTATTGTGTTTTTCGGGACTTTCCAAATCTTGAAAGCAGAAGATGATTTCATGGCGGACCCATTTTCAGAAGAGAGATTATTCGTTTTCTTGATGTAGTGGGAGCGAAGTTCTTAAGTTGCATATGATAATGGAGCTACTGTATGTGAAATATTGGAATTATATGTACGAGAATGTGAAGGGTATGCAATAATAACGTTGCTAAATCTGTACAAAGTTCCAAAAGACACAGTCAGAGTGACTATTTTAGATCCAATGGTTGCAATACATACAACATTATTGTTAGTCCGATTACCTTGTCACGATATAAAAAGGGTAGCTGCAGCAGTGTACAACAGTGGACACAGCCACATGACCCTATATATTATAGGCTTACTCTTTTAATTTGGCCTTCTTTTTCTAAATAAATCCATTCACCCAGGTGACCTGAGGTGATGGGGATTTGGCGGGACCTCTACCTGTCTATAAAATTATCCAAAAGAATATTCGGAGGAGGACATAAACCTTAGCCTCCAAAGATACATGAAGAGTGAGAAACCTCACCTTTATATAGATAGCAAAAACTGTATTCTTTAGTTTAAGAGAGGGCTCCTCTCTTGTATTACAGATGGGTGACGAAGCATGTGCTATTATGATGGGCTCCTATCTTGTATTCCAGAAGGGTGCCGAAACATGTGCTATTATAATTAATCCTAGATAATCAGAGCTAAACATTATCAAAAAGATAGTGGCCACTCTTTGTTCTCATTCTGAAGTGGACATAGCCTTTTTGGTCATTCTTCAATAAAGCTTTAACATTCCTAGATAATGAGATAGCTTGAGTTTCCTGTCTGTTCATAAGTCCAATGTTGGCAGGTTTATTAGCTACAATATTAGCTTCTCCATAACAATGTTGAAATTGACATCTGCCTCGTGCCATTAAGTGCCTAATTTTCTAGATATGCTCTTTCACTTGAGCTTGAGTCTTGTTGATCCCATTGATCATGTTAACAAGAAAAAGAGAATCAGATTCAATTACTAACTCATTAAAGCTATTGTCAATACACCGTTGAAGTCCTATAAGTATGCCATGCATTCAGCCTGTTATTGCTGCAGGTACCAAGATATGAATAGAAAGCCATAATCATGTTGCCATTCTTATCACTAAGAAAGCCTCATCCTGCTTCCTCTCCTAGATTGCCTTTACAACATTCATCAGTGTTAAGCTTCATGCTAGGATGATTAGGCTTGTCCCACCTAATAATCTCGATATCAATATGTTGCTTAGCTCTTTCCACCTTGTCACAAATGTCATTATTCTAATTATCATTAGCTTTGAGTGTAGGAACTTGACTGTTAAGAATAAGGCTAATCAACCAGGTAACATGTTTGATTGTTCTCTGGTGGGATAAAGGAATATCTTCATATTTATGGTTACACCTGTTTTTCCAAATCTCCCAACATACCACAGTGGGAACACATTGAGGGAGAAGTTCATGTATCTTGTTGATTACCATTTCTTAGCCACGGAGTGTGACCTTTTGCAATATTTACCCTCCAAGAATTGATTAAGCAAGGAACACTTTGTTTTAAAATTTCACCAATTCTTGGCAAAAAAGGCACCACAAAATCCTTGAATAGTTCTAAAACCAGCTCCCCTCCTTAGTAGGGAAACATAATTTTCTCCAAGCTATCTAATGATGTTTATTCTTACATTCAGATTCACCCAAGAAGGAATTAGCAATACTCTTCTCCATTTGAAGTACACAGATTTTAGGAGGTTGCGTAATTGAAATGATGTGAATAGGAAGACATACTAAAATAGCTGTGATGAGCACAACTTTTCCTCCAAAAGATAAGGACTTAGTGTGCCAATTAGTTAAACTATTAGGCAACTTGGCAACTAATTAAAATATATAATTTTCTTCCTGCCTGTGTAAGTTGGACATCCAAGATATTTAAAGGTAAATGTTGTTGTTCAAAACCAATTATTTGTTTTACTTCCTGGATGAAGTTATTAGCAGCGTTTGTGTGCACAATAAAACCTGACTTTCTCTTGTTTACTAGTTGCCCAAAGACTCATAGACTCCAAGTTTATGCATCATCATGGCAATTGATGTATGTTCACCAGAGGAAAAGAGAATAATATCATCGGCATAATATAGGTGTGCGATAGGAGGGCTTTTTCCTTTAGTAGAGAAAGGAACAAAAGTATCACCTACCAACTAATCCATCAGTCTAGAAAGCAATGCAGCCCCAATAATAAATAAAAAGAGGGATAAAGGATCTCCTTGCTTCAGCCCCCTGGTGAGTCTGAAAAAATCATGTCTTGCTCCATTGATATTGATGGAATACCAATTGTTAGATAGCAACCTCCATATCACTTCAATCCAAACCTCTGAGAATCCCATGTGCTTGAAAACTTGACATAAGAATACCCACGATACTTTGTCATATGCTTTAGTCATATCAAGTTTTAAGGCTACAAACTGAGCCCTACATCTCTCACTATGTGTTTTCTTGAATGAGGTTGGGGTATCCTTCTCTCAAAAGGGCTACAAGTGTTAATGATCCTTCTACACGACGATTCTACCTTTCTCAACATGTCACCTTTTTCGAACATGTGCCTTACTACGGAGCTCGGGGCTTTGAGATTCCCTGTGATTGTGAGCCATTATGTTCCCTTGTCTCCCCTTAGAGGGGAGGGGAGAGTCAACGTAATATACTCAGTAATAGATCTTTCTTTCATAAAATCAGTTTGATTCTGAGAGATGATCTTGCTCAATAGTGATTAATAAGTTTTGATAAAATCTTACAGGAAAAATTACTTAGACTGATTGGTCTAAGTTCAGAAAATTCCTGAGGTGATCTGACTTTAGGCAGAAGGATGAGGCACGAGTGAGATATGGCTCTTGGAATAATACCTCCATTAAAGAATTTCAGTACCATACTGTATAGATTTTCAGCAATTATATCCCAGCAATGATGATAAAATATTCCTGACATACCATCTGGGCCCGGTGAGCTATCGGAGCTCGTAGCAAAAACAGTTTCCTTAAGCTTTTGCATAGTAGGAACCTCACAGAGCATGTCATTATCCTCCCTAGTAATGTTTTTTGGAAGGCACGAAAGACTTGAGAAGTCCTGACGAGTATCTGGCGCGTATAAATTTAAACTCGTACTCTGTCAAATAATAGTATAGAAAGATGTCGGACCCACAGAGATTGATTTATCTATTCTACAGATGTTTCTTGTTTTATTTACTATTTGAGAACATCAGGAAGAGTTGAGCTGTGAATTAATTACTAAAAATATATGAATAGAGCAATAGAAAATATTTTGTTTTTCACAAACATAATTAAAAGGTGCTGGGATCATAACTTCACTTAATATTTCTATTATATAATTGAAAAAATTATCCTTCAATTTCTACTTCTCACAAATGTATAAATGCCTCTCACGATTACATTTATATATTATTATTTAAGTTGAACAATTAGTTGCACTCCTCTCGGTCATACAAATTAATCGCCAAAATAGTAATATTAAAGAGCCAGAAATATATTCTTAAACTAAAACATGCTCTTTTTTAGTAAGTCCCTTTCGCTTACCCTACTTATAACCGATTCCTACAATATTTGCCTCTTTCAATTACAAATAAGTGTAGAATCAATTTTAACATGTAGGAGCTAGATGTCATTAAATATAACTAAACATCTATCAATACCAAAATTAACTATATTACTTCTTCTGCCTCGCTTTAAAGAATTAGTAAGTTAATATGTAGTATGAAATAGATAGATGTTAACAAATTAAATAACACATATCTATAAAGCACATAAAATTTAAATGAAAAGCTTCACCTCAAGCACACGAAGTTGAGGGATAATATCTGCTATTATATAGAAATATTAAGATCCGCCATTCTCTCGAGACAAGAAAAATTACTCCATAATGGAATTATTACTGACAACGAAAATATTCTTGCCCATTAAATAAAAAAATAGAAAGAAATATTCAAAAGAATAATTTTTCAATTTAATTAAAAATAGGAACTAGAGTAATTTCTTACGCTAAATAATTGAAGAAATTGACATAGAAAACTTATAATTAGAAAGCAATGTACGAGAAAGCTTCTGCTCCTCCATCGCATCCTTTAAACTAGCTCCAAGTTCCTATTTTATAGATGCACTTGAAAACTTATGGCTGCGTGATTTTACATGATGTTTTCTTCTGATTTGCATAACTTTGGTTTCTTTTCTTTGCAATTGATGCTCACGGGCTTGCAAGGCAAATTTTGAAATCACGTCGCAAGCTGCTTTCTGATTTCTTCTCTTTATTTTTCTTTTTCTTCTCTTCTTGATTTATTTATTTTCTCTAACTTATTTATGATATTTTCTGCAAATAAAATATAAATATTAGTATTTAAATTAAAATTAATAGTTATGTATGCATGATATTTTCTTCCTATCAAGTCCTTGTTATAATAATCATCAGTGAACATCTTCTCAAAATACTTGACTGCTTCTTGGTCAATGTTGTCACTTCCTTTAATCCAATAGCCATCCTCATTTTTAATCATCTTATGAGTTAATCTTTGCCTTTTTGAAGATATGATTGAGTGAAAAAATGTGGTATTAAGGTCCCCATCAACATGCCACTTGATACCTGATTTCTGTTTCTAAAATATTTCCTCAATTTTGTATCATATGGTGAGTTGAGCATTAGCTTCATTGAACCTGACCATATTAGTCACTAAATTGTCCTGAAGGCAAAATTCCTTAAGCTCAATCACTTTTTTCTCCTTATCCTTAATCAAATCAAATATATCACGAAGGGTGTTTTTAGACCACCATGAAAGCTTATGACATGTATTCTTAAGTTTCATATGAAACTTCCACATAGGTGAACCCTCCACTGGAATTTGCCAAGCATGTTGGACCACATCCTTAAAGCTTGGTTCATTAATCCAAAAATTAAGAAATCCAAAAAAATCTAGTAGAACATGTGACATTGGATCTGGCATATATTAATATAGGAGCGTGGTCTGGCCCTGTTCTTACTAGGTGTGTGACACTAGTATTTGAAAATCTCTGTAACCATCTCTGATTAACTAAGACCCTATCTAGTCTCTTCCATATTCTTGTCTCGGGAACTTTGTAATTACACAATGTAAACATCGAGGCCACGTAGCCAAAGTCGCGTAGTTCACAATCCCCTATGCATTCAATGAAAGGAAAACTTTTTTCCATTCTATGAGGTCTTTCACCTCGCTTTTCAAATGAATTGATTATAGAATTAAAATCATCAATCACAATCCAGTCTTCATTATACATTGATGACACTTTTCTTATATCATCCCACAGTGGTTCCTTGAGATGCACTTTACATTTTGCATACACAGTGGGATGATAATAGTTTTATCCCCTTATTTGATAGTGCACGTGAGTTGTTGTTCCTTATCATATTGGATAGAGCAGTCAAATATATCATCAGTGAAAATTCAAATCTTGTTGTTGCAATTAGTATAGGCAAATTGATAACCAAATCCTCTTCTGTATCTGTCAACTTTAGTCTTTTTGCAGAAAGGTTCTTGGATGGCAATGAACTCGATCTTGTATTGTCTCTTCAATTGTTTAAGTCTCTCAAGGGAGTTATTAATGCCCCTAATATTCTAATAGAGGATCTTATTATGGAAGACAAATTTAAAATTATTTTTGTTCTGTGAAGTTCTCACAGTTGTGTTGCTTCTGCCACCTCTACGTTTGACATCGCCTCTGCCTCTCATAGCATTTGAAGTGCCTCTGGGAGAGAGATTAGCCTTTTCAGTGATATCACCAAAAGCTTGAAAGATGTTTGGATCAATAGTTTTTTTACCAGTGAAAGTTTCCACCAACTTATCTGCTGCCTCATCACTTTCCAAAGGTCCTTCTTCCAGGCTCTCATAATCATCCTCATAGTTGCTGGAACCTCCTTCTGATCTTGAGCTTTCACCATTCTCAAATTCAGTTCCAATATCGTATTCAATGTTAAGGGTCTCCCTCTCTCCATCTGAGGAGCTTGAATCCCTAATATTTGGTTCTCTATCAGCAGCTGTTAGAATATCAGATCCTATAACTTGGTGAGTTGAATTGTTATTTCCTTGTTGTTTGTTGAGTAATTGGGCTTTACTAGTTTCTGCTACCACCTCTTCATGATTTGAAATTGCTTCTAGGTTGTCAAAGTCCTCCTGTAAAATGTGATCAGATTGAACCCTGTCTTGTATACTTGTTCTAGTAGCTCCTTTTGATTTTTAATTAGCTCTTTTTCTGTGTCTCTTTGCCTTGCAGCCTTTTCTTTCTGAATAGCCCTTTCCTCCGCCTTTTTTCTCTCCTCTTGTTATTGTACTGCTTTGTTTTTTCATTCTCGTTCGTATTATGTAAATAATCTGCAGCTTTTGATTGTTTCTCAATGTATCTTTTTTTTCCCTCATCCTTGTTGGTATTATGGAAATTATCCGCAGCAGCTGACTGTTTTCCTTTGCTGGTATTTCCATTTTTTATGTGTGCTTTTCCTGTTGATGCTCCTCCCTTTCCACTTCTGTCATCGTTATAATTCTTTCCTGATGAGATATTGAACATTTACTTGGTTGTGTTCTCCCTAATATTTTGACCATTTTCTTTGACTTCATTGTTCTTTTGATTATTGCCACTTGATCTATTGTATTTGTTCCCAGATGAGCCCTTTGTTTTTACATTTGCAAAGGTATCCTCCTGATCACAAACAGTCTCCTTAGTTTTCTCTTGCTCTTTTTGCTTTTGGTCCATTTGTGCTTGATCTTTCTGTGCCTTGGCCCTTTCATGTGCTACCTTAGTTCTGCAATTAGATTCAACATGTCCTTGAAGCTTGCAATATGAGCATTATCCTGGAATATTTTCATATTCAATGTCAAGCCATACTCCATCCTCTCCACTTTCAAACCTATTGAATCCTAGCCATATTTGATCTAACGTTGGTTTCAGTAAGTCAATTTCAACCTTGAATTTTGCCACATTTTCTCTAGACTTGGAAGAAGTGGCTTGATCGGAAGCAATTGCAGTGCCAACATCCTCAACCAATCTATATAGAATGTCCCACCTTAATAGATATCATGGAAGTTGGTCTAATAGTACCCACACTGGAACAATAGTAGTTTCAGCTTCAGGTTTAAAATCTGGAGTCCATTTAAGGACCTTCATAGGGCAATCACCGAGGAAGATAAAGGGCTTGAAACAGATATGTTTAAAGTCGACTTCGTTAGTAAAATCAATGTAAACATGTTTGGGATCAACATAAGCAATTTTAATTGAACCCTTCAAGTGGAATTGACTGATAAATTGTTTCCTCAATTCTTCCATGTTTGGTTTTTCTTGATAAAACTTTCCAACGATAGTCATTCTACAATCTTGAGCTAAATTAATAAAATAATCTTATGCATTGAAATAAACTGCTAGTTTACCCAAGTGTGTTCCGCGATGAATTTCTACTGGAGTAGCATTAGCCGGTAGTGTACTTGTAATCTGAATGGCAGCAACAAAAGTAGATTTGAAAATTAGCGGTGCATTAGATTGGTTACCTCCAGATGTAGGTGGCCTCTCCTTAGATGAGTTTGTATTCTGCATTTGTTGATTTTGATATACCTGAAATTGAGTTGGTTGCATGTTAGCATCAATTTTTTCAGTTTTATCCAGCGATGTTGTATCTTCCTTAGATGTTTGCGCTTTAGCTATATCTAGGGATTTTAATTTGGTCGGAAATGAACGGTCGAAATTGCTTGACACTTCAGCCTGAGGTGATACTATTGGATTGTGATTCAATTTCATAGGCTCACTGTTCACATGTGAATTTTTGTTAGTCGGAATTGCATCATTGGAGCTTTTTTTTAGCACCGTTAGCAGAAATTAAGATAGTGGGGAGGGTGATATTTGGTGCATCGTCGTGTTTTCGTTGGTTGGTGCTGATTGGGAGTTGTGCAAATTTGACATAGTTACCGTTGATGGGGTAGGTCTAGGGGAGTAGGGGGAGGGTCTTTCTGATATCCGATTAGATCTTTAGAGAATATTTTTTTGAGTTGTTTTCAAGTACATGGATGTATGTGATCCACAATTCGGCCTTTAAATACCAAAAATTATTTACAAAGTCTTTTTCAAATTTTTGGGGACGTGGGTAGGGTGGGAGTGGTGAAGACATATAAGGGATTATTCCTTTTTCAAAGGACAGGTTAGTTGAATGCTCACCAGAGGAGTCAAAGTGAATGTCTCTTTGAAAAATAGGTACAAAAGAAGTTAGCTAGTCGATAATTATTTTTCTTTTTACTCTGGTCATTGGTATAAAGTTTATATTGACTAGTTTGTTATACAAAGGGAAAAAAGGAAAAAAAAGAAACTCTTCTCTTCTAATCATGTGTTCGGTATAGGGTTTCCAAAGGGGTTTAAATGATTATTTGGATATTTCTTGAGTCACTGTTGAAGATAATGGTTGGTTTGTTAATATATGACGTCTTTCTCAACTTGTGACACTAGATATAAATGTTACCGTAGCAAAAGGGAAAAAGTTCTAGTTTGATATAGAGTTTTAAGGAAGGTAGGTCTAAGGTCTATGCTAAGATAATATAATGTTTCAAATAAGGTAGGTCTATTCATTATGATTTCAGTTAAAATATAAATATATAGAGAGCTGGTGTAAAATACGAGTTCTCATCCCTAATAGTTCATTCATTGTGATTACAGCTATTGTGAAATTAGTAAAGATGGAACCAAAAATATCAAAGTTGATTTTAAAACAACTGAATTCAAGATCTTAAAGTCTAAACACTTTCAAGCATTAATATCTAGTTGAATTGTTCACAAGTTTTGTTCGATAGATCAAACATAGCTCAAACTCTTTTTTCTATTGGTGTTGTTCAATTGTTCATAGGTTTTGTCCGACAAGTAAAGTTTGGCTTATACTTATTCTACCTTTCTAGTTGAATTGCTCATAAGTTTTGATTGATAAACAAATATTTAGCTCAAACTTTTATCCCGCTAGTATTATTTGTTCAACAGTTTTGCCTGAAAGATAAAATTTGGTCTATATACATCCTTATTCTATATTGACTATATGTATTTATGTATTAGCAATGGTTATTTGTAACTAATACACTAGTTAGTTAGAAGTAGTTGTGATGTGAGGTGAGACACACGTTTGTCTATATATATTCATGTACATACCTGGAACCTTCAATATAATAATACAATACATTTTTATCTCCCAAATATCTATAGCTTTCTCTCTCAGTTGCTCGCATGGAGATCATCATAGATCTCCATTGCTGCTCACCTTGAGCTCTCATTATCTTGACATGGTATCAGAGCACGGGAACTCGTAATCCTCGACTCTTCTAGCCAATTCCCAATTTTCATATCTACTTTTTTTGTCTTTGCCCTAATTTCTTCGAATAACTCCGATTTGCCCTAGTTTCGAACAAAAATCGCACAAATCAGCAATTTGCTCTCAATTGTTCACATTGTCTCGTTTAATTTCATCTCCGTGCTTTTAGATGGCTATTCTCGATCAAAATGACCCAACTGATGTCAACACACATGCAAATGTTGTTGCCGCGGCCGGTGGAGTTGCTAATGCTGGAGTTGATATTAGCAACTCTCTTTACCTTCATCCGTCTGATAACCCTAGGGCTATGCTGGTTTCTGCTCCTTTCAATGGAATTGGATATCGCTCGTGGCGGTGTAGCGTTATGCGAGCCTTATTCATTAAGGACAAGCTTAGTTTTATTAGTGGGGAGTGCAAACAACCGAATTCTCAGTCTGCCGATTATCGCTAGTGGGTGCGATGTGACGATGTGGTCACCTCATGGATCCTTAATTCCCTTTTGGAGGACATCGAAGATAGTGTTGAGTATGCAAATTATGCTGTAGAATTATGGAAAGAATTGGAAGATCTCCACGAGCAAACTAATGGTGATTGATTGTATCAGATCGAAAAAGAAATAAATGACCTGACTCAGGGAGCTCTCGATATCACGAACTACTGTACCAAATGAAGAAACTTTGGGAAGAAATGAGTTATCTGAGTATAAAAACACAATGCACTTTCCTGTGAAATTGTGGTTCCAAGGAAAAGCTATTCCGGCGGAACAGGACAGTCGCTTGATCCAAATCCTTATGGGGCTGAACGAGATATTTATAGTGGTGCGTGGAAGCATATTAATGATGAATCCTCCTCCTTCATTAGCATAAGCTTTTACTTATTCAGGATGAGAAACAAAGAGAGATGAAATCCTCTTCCTTCATTAGTGCAAGGGAATGCTAATAACCAATCCATTTAAAGCAGAAATTTGCGTCATTTCTGTGATTATTGCGAAACCATGGGACACACTAGAGAAAGATATTGCAAACTACACGACTATCCCCAGAGCTAATACCAAAGGGAAACGTATCATGGCTAATGCATATGCCACACCTACTGAGGAGTTGTCTGTTAAGGAAGTTGAATCAAGCTCACAAGACAGCACACACAATCTGGCAACTATTGGAATCACAAAGGAGCAGTATGGTCAGTTAGAAAACCTGCTTCAGCACCTTCAGAGTACCAATGGAGAAGACTCCGCCGACACTCACCTGAGTAGTGGAGCAGTCAATTTTGCAGGTATTATGGCCTTCTCTTCTTCTGTTAGTCATGGCAATTTCATTGTAAATATTTCAGAACTATGTCTGACACATGGATAGTGGATTCTGATGCTTCACACTACATGACATAATGAATCTCTTTTCCTTGAAACTGGACCTTTGTCCTATCCTTTTTTTGTTGCAATTCCAAACGGTTATAAGGTCGAAGCGACAGAAATTGGTAGTGTTGCTCTTACATCTCAAATCACTTTGCATAAAGTTCTCTTTGTCCTTGCTTTCAAGTTCAACCTTATTTTTGTCTCCTCTATAATTGCACATCTAAACTCTCTGGTTGCCTTTACTGCTTCTTCATATCTACTTCAGGCCCCTTCAATGAAGAGGCCTCTAGTGATTGGTAAGATCAAAGGTGGCTGTATGTCCTATGTTCTCACTACTTGGATAATGGTAACTCAATCTCTAATGTTTCTGTTACTTTCTACTTCACTTCCTTATTGTGATGTAAATAATCCATAGTGTCAATCCCTTTCACATGTAAATAGTTTCACTGATGATAAGACACAGTTTACTGCTTTGCATCCTTCTGATTTTTCTCAATGTTCTTTTATGCCTCATGATAATAATGTAGATGTGTTGTGGCACAACAGACTTGGGCATGTACTTTTTGTTAACATGAAAAACATTTCTACTGTACCAGACTCTTTTTCTTCTAAACAATCTTTCCTTTGCCCCATTTTTCCCATGGCCAGGCAATCTAGATTGCCATTTCCTCAAAGGTCCAGCATTTCCACTAAGCCATTTGAGCTCTTGCTTGTGGATCTATGGGGTCCACATCATGTCCCAACTAATAGAAATAAAAAATACTTCCTCACTATAGTATATAACTATAGTAGCGCAACATAGACTAACCTACTAAGTTGCAAGAGCAATGCACTCCAAATCATTCCAAGCCTTTGTATCTCTAATTAAAACACAATTTTAGAAGTTCGTTCAATTTATAAGTGTATGATAATGGACTGGAGTTCACTTGTACAGAAGCTACCGTGTGTTTTCAATCCAAAGGTATACTTTATCAAAAGACTTGTCCTTACACCCACAACAAAATGGGGTGGTAGAAAGAAAACACAAATACCTTCTTGAGACTACTAGGGCCCTCATTTTCCCATCAAAATTACCTTTGAAGTTCTGGGAGAATGTATCCTTACTGCAACTTATCTTATAAACAAGCCACCCATTGTACTGCTTAAAAACAAGTGTCCTTTTGAACTTCAATACAATAAGAAATCATCCTATTCACGTGTAAGATCCTTTGGCTGCTTATGCTTTTCCGTTGTGGCTAAAGTACACAGAGATAAACTTGAACCAAGGAGTGTTCCTCATGTTTTGTTAGATACCCTTTTAATAGCAAATGATATAAAGTATTGAATCTTACCGCTCACAAAATCTTTGTTTCCAGGGATGTTGTTTTTCATGAAACTGTTTTCCCTTTTGCTAGTCCGCAGTCACATGTCTCACCTTCTCCATCCTCTACTCCCTTCCTTGATTTTCTTGACACCACAAATGCTCCACCTGTGACACCTTCCTTCTCACTCTCCTGAATTACCATCTAGTAACCTGCAACAATCCTGCCCTGCTTCTCAATCTGCATCTCCACCACCTGAGCCTGCACCTACACTTAGGAGATCTCAGAGAGAACAACACCTGCCTTCTCACCTACAAGACTATGGTTGCTCCATTCCAAAGTTAAGATCAGATTTTTACTGCCTCATCCTCGTCTTTTGCTGCTTTATTTTCTTTGCACTATATACTCCACCTGAATCCCTTGTTCATGATAGTCATTCATATATGATGAATGTTTGCAATATTAATTAACCATGCTCATATGAGGAAGCAACACTTAAACCCGCCTGGCAGGCTGTTATGACTCAAGATTTTGAGGCATATATGTCAATCATACCTGGGATTCGGTTCCCTTACCACCAGGAAAAAAGGCCAATGGTTGTAGGTGGGTTTACAAGGTGAAACACAAAGCAGATGGGAGCATTGAAAGGTTCAAAGCAAGGCTAGTAGTCAAAGGGTACACACAACAGGCTGGTGTGGACTATACCAAAACTTTCTCACCTGTTGTAACATTGACTACAATTAGGGAGCTTATTGCCACTGCAGTAAAGAGGAAGTGGATCATTTCTCAACTTGATGTAAATAATTCTTTCCTCCACGGGGACTTCATGAGGAAGTTTACATGATTTCTCCCCAAGTCTTGAGGTGTCTACTCCAAGTGTAGTTTGTAGACTGAACAAGTCTCTTATGGGTGGAAGCAAGCTAGTAGGCAATGGTATGCCAAGCTAGCTGAGGCATTGAACTCCAAAGATTATGTGCATTCCCTCTATGACTATCTTGTTTTGCAAAAGGAAATACTCCTCAATTATACATATAGTTGTCCATATTGATGACGTGCTTATTACATGGACAGACATGGAAGAGGTAAATCAGTTGAAAAGCTTCCTACATAGCACATTCAAAATCAAAGATCTGGGTTGATTACACTACTTTTAGTCTTAGAGTTTCTTTAATTAAACTGAGGGGGTTCTCATTTCACAAAGAAAATTTGCTCTTGATCTTATCAAAGAATATGACTAGATGCCCTACAGTGGACTGTCATCTCCTCTTGATCCCTCTGTTAAGTTGCAGGCTAAGGTTGGTGCTGTCTTGAATGATTCCACATATTATAGGAAGCTTGTTGGAAAGCTAAACTTCCTTACTAACGCCAGGTTGGACATTGCTTATGGAGTCCAATGCCTTAGACGATTTATGCAGGACCCCAGGGAACCTCATTTTAAGGCTACTTTTCACTTGTTGAGATATCTGAGAATTGATCCTACATTGGGGATCTTCTTCTCTAATGATCCAAACTGCACTGTGCATGCCTACTGTGACTTCGACTGGGCTGCTTTTCCAGTCTCCAGAAGATCAGTCAGTGGCTACATAGTTCTCTTGGGGGATAGTCCCATAAGTTGGAAGTCAAAGAAACAAGAATCTAACGCTCTTTCCTTACCTGAAGCAGAGTATAGATCTCTAGAAAAGTTGTTTGTGATCTCACTTGGTTATGCAGATTAATCAAGGAGCTAATTGTTCCATTTTTAAAGCCTGTCATTGTCTTTTATGATAGCCAATCAGCACTCCATATAGCCAGAAATCTTGTTTTCTATGAAAGGACCAAGAACATTGATATGAATTGTCATTATGTGTGAGCCAAACTTCAAGAAGGGCTGATGTAACGATCCGACCGGTCATTTTGAGCTCTAAAGCGTCGTTCAGCGGTTTAAGGCCTTGAATAGCTTCATTAAGGTATTATGACTTGTGCGGGTGGTTGGAATTTAATTTGGGAAGTTCGGGATTAATTCGGAAAGAAAATTCTAATTTCGAAAGCTTTAAGTTGGAAGAATTGACTAAGATTTGAATTTTGAGTAAACTACTTCGGAATTGGGATTTGAAGGTTCCAATAGGTTCGTATGATAATTTTTGACTTGGGTGTATGTTCAGGTTGAGCATCCAACCACCCGGGAGCATTTCGCTGATTATTATGGAAAGTTAACATTTTCGACTTGGGTGTATGTCTGTTTGAGGTTTCGAGCCTTGGAATAGGTTCGTATTGTGATTTATGATTTGTACGAAACATTTGACGTAATTCTGGAATGTTTTGGTATGGTTCGGACGCGTTCGTCGAAGTTTGAAAGTTTAAAAGTTTAAAGAAGAATTTTGATCGTTAATTCATAGTTTCGATGTTGTTTGGAGTGATTTGAGGTTTCAACTAAGTCCATATCGTGTTGTGGGATGTGTTGGTATGTTTGGATGAGGTCCCGAGGGCCTTGGGAGAATTTTGGATTAAAATCGGATCGAAATTTGAAATTTAGGAAGGCTGGTTTTGGCCAATTGCTGGTGCAATCGCACCTGTGGAAAAAAGGGCCATAGGTGCGATGCTGCAAAAGCGGCCAGGAAAGTGCAGGAGCAGGTTTCGTTGGGCAGTGCTGGGATCACAGAAGCGGGGGCGCAGATGCGCATAAGGGCCGTAGAAGCGGCCGGTGACCTAGATTTGGGTTCTCGCAAGTGCGACACTTGGAGCCACAGAAGTGGCTGTCTCAGAAGCAACCTTATGGACTGCAGAAGCGGAATCTTGCTGGGCAATGAAGTTTTTATAAAAAACGGGATTTGGCTCGTTTTCTTTCATTTTTACTTGGTTGGGGGTGATTTTGGGGAGCTTCAAGGGGAGATTTTCATAAAGAAACACAAGGTAAGTGACTCCTACCTATTACAAGTTAAATACATGGGTTGTACATGGATTTAAACATGGAAATTAGTAGAAATTTAGGATTTTTGGTTGAAAACCTAAAATTTGGTATTTTTGGATTTTGACCACGAAATTGGACATAGAATTGAGAATAATTATATATTTGAGTCCGTGTTGTTATGGGTAAGGTTTATCTTCAAAAAAATTCAGAATTCGGACACGTGGCCCGAGGGTTGACTTTATTGATTTTTTGAGCGAAGTTGGGAATTGTTTAAATTGATTAATTATGATTATTAGAGTATATTTTTATTGGTTTGCACGTTGTTTGACTAATTTTGAAGAGACGGGCATCGGGTTGAGGCGTTTGAGTGGCATTGGGCCGGTTATGGAACTTCGGAGCGAGGTAAGTCTCCTGTCTAACCTTGTGAGGGGGAAACTACCCCCTAGGTGATATTTATTGTTATGTGTAATTAGTTATAGGTGCTACGTGTGCACGAGGTGACGAGAACCCATACGTAGCTAAAGCATGTTTATATCCGGATAGACTTAGGATCTCATTATGTAATGTTTAAATTACTTGAAATTCCTCTGCTGGCTTAATTAATTGAAGTTATAATTGAAATCGATTTAGAAATAAATATATGCACACCAGGCCAAGCCTTAACACTTTGAATTTTGGGCAAGCTATTTGAGAAATGTTAAGATAATATTCATTTTATGCTCCTGTGTATAGTAAACACGTATCTTGTAATTCGGTAACTTCCTTCTTTTTTCTTGTGGAGCGGGCCAAACGCCTTAGCAGTATATAGATGCATCTATGGATCGTGCCACACGTCCCTCGTCAGTGTACACATTATTATGGATCTGGCCGAATAACCTCGGCAGAAATCGCTAGTAGTCCGAATGTTCACGAGATAAATTTTCCACCGAGGCCCGACATTTTATATGGTATTCCGTACTTATTTGATAATGACACTTGACATTTGTTTTCGAGCTGTTAAGGTAGAATACAAGATTTAGAATTTATGCTTTGATAGAAGAAATTGAAAGATTATGTAACTTACCGACTTACCCCATTATTGCCGCATACATGTTTATGTTTTATTTTATTGCTTTATTGGACGTTTAATAAGTATGGATGTGACCCCTCATTACTACTCCTCCGTTGTTAGGCTATATACTTATTGGGTATCCGTTGATTTACGTACTCATGCTGCACTTCTGCACTAAATGTGCAGGATCTGACAGGTTTATTGGATGATCACCTTGGCGTATAGGCGCACCTGTTGAGGAGACTTCACGTGAGCAGCATTCCAGGCTACGCATCGCAGTCTACTAGGTCTCTACTGTAATATTTATTTTATCCCGTCTTGTTACATTCGGGACAGATGTTGTATTATCATTTCACTCTTTAAAAAATGTTCATGTACTTGTGACACCGGATTTTGGGCTACAGGGCTGTTAGGAGCACTTCCCTTCTTGATTTCCTCATCGTACGGTTTGATTCCATTGGGGCTTGTGTCTTTATTTCCTTCCTAATTAATATTATGCGACGTGAAGTGCTTGTTGTAAATTGGACGTCCAGGAGTTGTATTGGTACTACAGATGTGGTGCAGGATGTTTTTCCCTGCATGTTCGGGCAGGCTATTATCGTCGCCTTGCGGAAGAATTTTTTATCACTCAGCTCAGTAGCTGTATTTCCGGTGGTTTTGAGGCTATGCACAGATTGCTATGATGTTCATGCGTCGTTATCGCACACTATTGATGTAATGCTGGGGTGCTCTTTTATGTGTTGAGGCGGTGAATGACTTGAAGAGAGGATTTCTCAGTGCATGAATAAGGGGTTCAGCATTTAATTCCAGCAGAGGAAAAGCAATCAGACTAAAGATGTCCAGGTTTGGTTGATGAAGTAACGAGACTTGGTATTTTCGAGCGGGGTGGAATTTTCATTATGACATGGTGTCGTCATTCTTGTTTGAAAGCATTACGGTTTGCCGTTATTATGGTCTTCTTGATTTTGCCTTTAGGGCAGGGTGTTGTGAAATGGTGCATGAGGGGCAATTGTCAGAGATAGCGGTGTGCAGCAATTCAGAATCGAATTGGTATTTCTAATGTTGATGGCTCGAGAAAGATGATCTTCTAGGAGGTCTAGAGTTGGTAGCAATTCTTTAGCTCCGGTGCTCCAGATATGGAGTTGGTATAAGGCAGTAATTGGGCAGCAAAGTATGAGGGAGGATATGGCAGGAAGTGTCTCGCGATAGTTGAATTACTAGTAGGTCAAGCATGAACGACAGAGGTCAAGGAATTGCTTAAAGGAGATGGTTAACCTAAGTAAAAGTGGCAGATTAGCATATAGATTATGTGGTAAGAGAACCGCATGCCTTGAGAAAGTGTAAAATGGTTTGGGAATCGTGATGGAAGGTGATTTGGTCTACGAATTTTATTTGGGATGGTGGCTACAGTATTGAGGAACATTGAATATGGCAGAAAGGAGTTTGCATGCAATAAGGAGGGATGTGAAGATTTGATTATCGTTTTGGATGCAACTTGGCTTTGAGTTTGGAAGGTATTGTTGAACTTTCAATTGATGTCAATGGGGAAGGAACAAACTTATACAACCGGTGAGCGAGCATGGGGCTCAGGGGAATTTACTAATTACGTGGTAGTGTTACCACGTACAACGTCTTTGGAAGATATTGGTAAGGAATTCCACATGTGGGTTATCTCCTGTGAGCAGGTTAGCGGTTGCGTGATATTGATGAAGTTTCTGCGAAGAATACTACTTGCTACACGGTAAGAGATCGAATATGTGATTGTGACTGATAATTCAAAATGTTCATGAAAAGCTTAATAAAAGACTTCGAGAAATTTGGCGGGTTAACGGTGCGAGATCATGGTAATTGAGAAGGAGGAATCGTTGTGGGCTCGATATTATATGGTGGTAGCTTAAAGCTAAGTGGGGGAGCCCACCGTCTATGGTTGGATCACGTGGTTGTTTGCTTGTGCGGCTTCTAGTTATTGATGCGTTGGTGGATTGCTTATGACTAAGAAGAAGGAAATGTTAGGAGTAAGTCGATCATGGAACTTGATGAATGTGTGCTATACTTCGCCTTATCGATTGAGGTGCATGATTTGAGAAGACTCCGAGTTTATGCTTCTTGTGGATGTAGTGTACAAGGAAAAGAATTCAGCCGGTTGCTTCTTTGAGGGGGTGTTCATGTGCTAGCAGAGCGTTGAAATTTTGTTATATTAGGTCAGAGTGGGTGACTTTCAACAACGGTCCTAGTGGTTCAAGAATTAAAGTACAGTGCCTAAGGATTTTGGATCCGTCGTGTGGTTAAGGATTGAGTTTTCACAGTGGATTACGAATGGGGCTTGGAAAGTTCTACGTTATCATTGGGTATGCGGTGCAGTATTAGAGGAAAGGAAGAGTAGTTTCGGATTTGCAGAAGGTCTTGCAGAATGGGTATACCAGTTGGGGATGCTATTGTGCACGTAAGGAGGTATGAGATGATTCATAGGTATTGGGACGATGTGGTCTCGCGATTCGGGTCACTTGGGATAAGTACGGATTAAGTTCATTATGTTGTGGATGGAACTATTATATTTCTAAGTCAGGTCAAGAGTAAATTGAAAGAAGTTCGGTCGGTTAGTAATGGTTGAATAGGTATGATTGTGACAATGATCAGTTCCTTCGGTGTGTGAAGTTATACATGTGGTTTGTGGACGTACTTGCGGGCTTGATAGCCCTATAATTTGATTGATTTGGGAGGTATTTGATTCAAATGGCCTGTCGTGTAAATGGATTTCGGAAGAGTTATGGCGGTTTAGGTCACGACTTGAGGTTTGTATTTGCTGCGGTTTGGGAATTCAGTTGCGTGTTGCATTGGTTCTTCTAAAATGATCTAAGTGAAAGGTTTCTAGCCAATGAAGTGGTTATTCCACTAGTAGTTCAAGGGTTATGGTGAATATGTGTATTATCCTGTAGCGACATGATATGTGCAGTGAGCGGCGTGGGAATTGGAAGTTGAGGATCAAGGTTGCGGTTCGGTGTTGATAAGAATGTCACGAGCTCGAATGAGCAAGGAAGAATTTAGATGTTTAGAGTAAGTTGGTGTTATCTTTGTGTCGCCTGAGAATGGTGTTTCGTGGAAGAGGCAATATGTATTGATTCGTGGATTTTGATTTGCTTTACGGAATTAGTACGGTTGGTGGTATGGATGTGCGGAGTTTGCCACTTGAGCGGAAGGTCGTATGAGAGTATCCCACGGGGAAATCAACATAAGTGTGACATGTAAGTCACTTGATTGTTAAAGATTGAAACTAAGTATGAAAATTATGGTACTATCGTTAATGTGAGAGTGTATGCTTGTGAGGCGCTCTATTCCTTTGGTTGTAAACTGTGGGAGTTTGTTCCAGATTGGATAGCTGCTCGTGTGTGTCGTAAATAGGACCATTGTGGATCCTTGAAGGGTTATTGGCCCATCATGGTATGATCAGAATTGGTGTGAGGTTCGTTGATGAGTCTAATGTGAGTATGTGCTCTACGTCAGTCGGATGTGTTCGTTCGTCATAGCATTGCTTACGGAGAAGTCGTCGGGCATGAGATGTTATTTCCGTTGTTAGCTATTCCGTGTAATCTCTATTGTGCCATGTGGGTTGTGAGACGGCTTGATTATTCCCACCCGTGTTGAGGTCCCGTGTAGCATGTGGTATTATGTGAGCAGGATGGCTCTCGAGATTCAGGTCCTCATTGCACCTTAGTTATGCTTGGGTTTCGTAGCGTATAGCGTTATTCGTCTTCCTAGGATTCGTATTATTCACTTGGCATACTTGTGGTTGATAGTCGGGCATTTCGTAAGTATAAGCAGTATGGCTTGATGTGCGTGTTTTCTTCTTGATTGTCATATTTGGATTGGGTGGCACGCTGCCACTGGCATATTTTATGGATCGGGTTGCACGCCGCAACATTGTCTTGTTGGGATCAGATGCACGCTGCAACAGTGTCATGTTGGATGGGGTTGCAAGCCGTAGCAGTGAGATGTAAGAATAGGTAAGTTCATAGCATTTATTTGGCTGTTTTATTCGTTACGCGGGCTGGGTAGTGCTTTTCAGAGTTTGTTTTTCCTTATGTATCACATTCGAGTTTGTAGCTTATTGGCGCATTGTGGGCGTCATATGAGATTTTTGATAGTGTCTGAGGTGGCTTATTGCCCGAGCAGTTTGTACTGGGTAAGACGAGATTATTGGACCTAGAATTAATGCAATCAGATTTATATAAGGTACATTAAAGGGAAGATATCGTTATTCAGTTCAGAATGAGATAATGGTTCTGGTCAGGAGGAGATACTTTATGAATTATCGATTCGGCAAGTGGTTATGAGTTTCTACATGTGTCATGAGGTGTATTGTGGGCATCGGATTCGTGAAATTTCAGCTATTGTGGTCGGGGGATGTTATTATGGACGACCGACTTATGTGGTGTATGGTGTGATTTCAGCATAGATGCATGATCATATTTTGGTACAGTGTGTGGTGATTGGCACAGTGTTCGTGTGTGAAAATCAGGCCTTGTAAAGAAATTTTCGGAAGCTGGAATTTGGTTCTAAAGTTTGTGAGCTAAGATTATAGGGAGGATTTTCAGTCTGGGTCGAGCTAATGTGTTCAACTAGAATGTGGTGGCACGGGTAAGTGTACGAAGTGTTAAACGGTGATTTTGGACAACTCAGAGCTGTCCTTAGCACGTTCGAGGATGAACGTTTGTTTAAGCAGGGGAGAATGTTACGAACCGACCGATCGTTTTGAGCTCTAGCCCGTCGTTCGGCCATTTGAGGCCTTGAGTAGCTTTACTTCAGGTAATATGACTGGTGTGGGTGGCCGGAATTTAATTTCGGGAAGTACGGGATTGATTTTTGGAAAGAAAATTCTAATTTCGGAAGCTTTAAGTTGGAAGAATTGACTAAGGTTTGCTTTTGAGCAAATGACCTCGGAATCGAGATTTGAAGGTTCCAATAGGTTCGTATGATGATTTCGGACTTGGGTGTATGTTCGGGTTGATCATCAGACCACCCGAGAGCATTTCGGCGTTTATTATGGAAAGTTAACATTTTCGAGGGTTTAAGAATTTCATAAGTTTGGCTTGAAGTGGACTTTGGTGTTATAGATGTCCGTTTGAGGTTCCGAGCCTTGAAATAGGTTTATATTGTGATTTATGACTTGTACGCAAAGTTTGACGTAATTCCGGAATGTTTTGATATGGTTCGGACGCGTTCGTCAAAGTTTGAAAGTTTAAAAGTTTAAAGAAATTCGTAGTTTTGATGTTGTTTGGCATGATTTGAGGCTTCAACTAAGTCCATATCGTGTTGTGGGATGTGTTGGTATGTTCGGATGGGATCCCGGAGGCCTCGTGTGAGTTTTGGATTGAAATCGGATCGAAATTTAAAATTTAGGAAAGCTGGTTTTGGCCAATTGCCGGTGCAATCGCACCTGCGGAAAAAGGGCCGCAGGTGAGACGCTGCAAAAGCGGCCAGGCAAGTGCAGGAGCGGGTTTCGTTGGGCAGTGCTGGGACCGCAGATGCTGTCATCTCACCACAGAAGCGGGACCTCATTATGTAATGTTTGAATTATTTGAACTTACTCTGCTGGCTTAATTAATTAAAGTTATAATTGAAATCGATTTAGAAATAAATATATGCACACTCGGCAAGCCTTAACACTTTGAATTTAAATGGTAAGTATTATATTCATTTTATGCTCCTGGCTGTATTGTAAGCACATATCTCGTAATTCGATAACTTTCTTTCTTTTTCTTATGGAGTGGGCCGAACGCCTTGTCAGTATTTAGATGCATCTATGGATCGTGCCGCACATCCCTCGACAGTGTACACGTTATTCTGGATTGGGCCGAACGACCTCGGCGAAAATCGTGCGTTATATCTCTAGTAGTCTGAATGTTCACGAGATAAACTTTCCATTGAGGCCCGGCATTTTATATGGTATTCCTTACTTATTTGATAATGACACTTGACTTTTTTTTTCCTCGTTGTTAAGGTAGAATACAAGATTTAGAATTTATGCTTTGATAGAAGAAATTGAAAGATTATGTAACTTACCGACTTACCCTATTATTGCCGCATGCCTCGTATCTGGTTATGTTTTATTATATTGCTTTATTGGACCTTTAGCAACTGTCGATGTCGACCCCTTGTTACTACTCCTCCGGGGTTAGGCTAGATACTTACTGAGTATGCGTTGATTTACGTACTCATGCTGCACTTCTACATTAAATGTGCAGGATCTGACAGGTTCACTGAATGATAACCTTGGCGCGTAGGCGCACCTGTTGAGGAGACTTCATGTGAGTTGCATTCTAGGCTACGCATCACAGTCCACCGAGTCTCCATTGTACTATTTATTTTATCCTGTCTTATTACATTCGGGACAGATGCTATAGTATTATTATACTCCTTAGAAAATGCTCATGCACTTGTGACACCGGATTTTGGGGGGTTCGTATGGGTTGTTCGTTATTGTAGCTGTGTAAATTTTATTTCATACAACTTAATTAAGAAATATTTCGATTTTAAAACACAAAAATGGGTAATGAAGTTGATCAATTAACGTTGACTTGCCTGATAGCGACGCTAAGCGCCATCACGACCTATAGTAGATTTTGGATCGTGGCAGCTGATCTCCTTGACTCATGTTCCTACTCATGCTTAATTGGCAGGTATCCTTACCAAAGCCTTGACCGGAGTCAAACATTGTGGAGTTCTCAGCAAGTTATCAATGAGATCCTCACCTCCAACTTGAGGGGAGTATTGAACTATATGTATTTATGTATTAGTAGTGGTTAGTTATAACTAATACACTAGTTAATTAGAAGTAGTTGTAATATGAGGTGAGACACACGTGTCTATATATATATACATGTATATATTTGAAACATTTAATATAATGATACTGTACATTTTAATCTCCCAAATGTATGTAGCTTTCTCTCTCTCAGTTGCTTTCATGGGGATCATCACAGATCTCTATTACTGCTCACCTTGAGCTCTCATTATCTTGACATTCTACCTATCTAGTTGAATTGCTTACAAGTTTTGTTGGATAGGTCAAGCTTAGGTCAGATTCGTTCATGCTATTTTCCCGATAGACAAAAGTGTGTTCTATCCTCTTTCAACATATCTAGTTGAATTGCTCACAATATTTTGCCAAATAAGTTAAATTTACCTTAAACTCTTTTCTGCCTGAGTTGTTTAATTATTTACAGGCTTTGTCGGAAATTATTTGGTCCATCATCATTTTACCTATCTAGGTTAATTTCTCACTCATTTTGCCAAAATACGTCAAACTTGGCTCAGACTATATATTTCTTCCTGCCAGTAGAGGCGTGCAAAATAATTGTGAAATAGTAAATTTTACAAACGGCAAGTCAGTACTATGAAAGTACAAATAAAATAAATAACAGCAATAAAAATTAAATCAAGAAATATATATCGCATGAATAAAACAGCAAAAATGAGAGGGAAAAGAGTAAACTCAGAAAGTCAGAGGTGGACATGGAATGCAAGCGTCATGTCCGGGGCGAAACTATGTTGGTCAATGATGGTCAACTGATCGCCATTCGTCGAGAAATTATACTACGTATAAGATTATATATTACTTGTTATTAATTAAAAATTAGACTTTGAATACATTTGCATAGTCTACTGACAAAAAATATTCAAAATTTGAACACCCTTATTAAATTTTCTGACTTCGTCACTGATCATGCCTCTAGAATTTGAGCAAAGCAACTTCCCATTTGTAGATTATTTCCGCTGGGCCCACCAGCCAATTGACTGAGAGGGTTCGGTTGTACACCCCGTTGTTTTAATTTGTTTGTACATATAAACTTTTAAAACTTTGTGGACTAAAACTATTCATATATATTTTTGTGGCTATAAATCATCACATTTAAGATAAAAGAGAAATTTTTAAAGTTAAATTGTTTCAAATTTAGAAGGTTCATCCGTTTTGAACCTGATTAAAAAGAAAATAGATCTTTTTTTAAAAAAAAACTGAGGGTATTTCTAACTGGAAAAATGTGAAAAATATTCTTTTACTATACAAAATTATTTATTTAATATTTCATTATATTTTGGGGTATTACAATATTTTACCATTAATCAACTATTTCATATATTGGAGTTTTTGTATCTATACCCGGTTTTGGGGTCACAATTAAATCTATACCCATTTTGTAAAAAAGTTTGCAAGCGTAATCACTTTACGATCAACTTCAGACTTATGGGGTCTGAAGTTAAAAAAAAATAGTTTGAAGTGAAAAAATTACACTTCAAATGCACTTGAGGCCAAATAGGTCTGAAGTGAAAAATTGCACTTCAGATGCACTTAAAGTCTGAAGTGCAACAAACATTTTCATTCACTTAAGGCCAATAAGTCTGAAGTGAAAAATTGCACTTCAGATGCACCTAAGGCCAAAAGGTCTGAAGTGCAACAAACGTTTTGCTACACTTAAGGCCAATAAGTCTGAAGTGAAAAATTACATTTCAGATGCACTTAAGGCCAAAAGGTCTGAAGTGCAACCAATATTTTTATGCACTTAAGGCCAAATAGGCCTGAAGTGCAAATATGCCCAGGAAACAGAAATTTGTTCTTCGAATTATAACAATCCAATATACGATTTAATACCTAAATCTACTCCACTTGAGCTCAAATTTGAAACATAACCTCCAAATATCGTCAGAAACAAACCCCAATCACCAATTCGTCAAAAACAACTATAAATCTAATGAATCCATTTTGCAATTAAGAAAAAGAAGAAGAAGCAACCTTAAGCAATAGTAAAAAATAAAGTGTCAGAACAGCTCACTATTATAAAACATCATAAACTACATTAAAATATATTCACAATCACCATATAAAATCATTAGGAGAAAGAATAAGAGGCCTAAAGTTGTTTAAAAAATAGGTACATGTTAAAAAAAATTTAAAAAGTGAGTATAGATTAAATGGAGGCAACCAAATAATGCGCCCCGTGTAATTTTTACCATATTATTCTAGTATATCAACAATGTCAAACTTATGTCTTGATCGGATTACACTCCTATTTCTCATATAATTTCAGAATTTTAATGTCAATCTACCTCGTAGGCCAATACTGGTCAGCGTCTTTTTGGTCCCATCACAAATATTGGTCGACTTTGGACAGAAAATTGAGTTGTTTCTTCTTAAAGATCCAGATTACAAACCTTAACCATGGGGCTGGTTGTCTGATCTGTATCTACCGTTACTAGGTTTGGTCCTTTGGACTAAAAATTCTGGGTAGAACTAATAGCATCGACATTTCAAGTGAATTTTCGAATATGTTGCACTTGGATCGGACACATAACATTCTTAAAAGCAGCTACACCGTTTAAACAGTTTTTTCAACACTTTATACTTAAAACCTAGGATTTATTTGAATTAGCCACGCGAGCTCTAAAGGTAAATTTGGACATTTTCAATTATATTTTTACGGCACGTCTGCTTATACGTATTGAGAGAAGTAATCAGTGTATAAAGGACTGTATTGTTTATACAATTGCCAATTCAAACTAGTATTATCATTTACTTTTAGACATGAGGCATTGTATTTATTTTAGTTCCACGTCCAATGTGGGATAATAATACAATGATTAGTTGTACCTGGATAAGAGTCCTGAGGCTTATCCAAATGACTAAATTGTCCTCCCAAAACCATTTCTTTATATCTTTAAGTCATTTCTAAAGTTAAAACTGAAAATAAGAGTTTATTCAATATACCTTATTTTTAATGTTATGAACCAAACAGTCATCAAGTAGTATATGTGCTTAGAAAATACAGGAATTAATAATTCATGTATTAGTATTACAATTACCACATTAACTTCTCCACGAACCAAAAGACTCCTAAGGCTTCAACCGAACTCGACGAACCATAGTTACTGTAATGTATCTGTCACTTCAGTTTTGCTTAAAGAAAAAGTAAATAATCCAATTATAATAAAAACACGTAATTAACGCATACCTTATAAGAGCTGGAAAAGCAATTATGGTTTCAGTATAAATTTTAGCATAACTTAACCTCTTATGGTGATTACTTTGTGTCAAAGAAAAGAATCAATTGTACAATTATACTACTATTGAATTTCCAGTGGCACTACTAAAAAAGGGTCAATTTTCGACCGAATTATTTCGACCGGAAAAAGTACTCTAAAATTTCCGACGGAACCAGTCGGAAATGGTCTAAAAATATATTTTTCAATTTTTAATAATAATTACGACAGATATTCCATCTATATTTGTCGTAAAATTTGACAAAAAATACTGCAAAGCCATCAGCGACTGATTCGGTCGAAAAAAATAATAAATAAATAAATAAATAAAGTAGCAACCGACTCGGTCGCAAACATTATTAAAACGAGTTTTGACTTTGTTGACTTCATTTGCGACCGAATCGATCGGAAATCTTTTTTAAACCCTCCCTCGACCCCTTTTTTTTTCTTTCTCTCTTTTCTTCCTTCTCTCTTTTCTCTCTCACACTCAAACCTCTCCTCTCTCTCCCCCCTACCCAACCCGCTGCCCATGTCCACCGGCGCCACAGCAACAGTAGCTCCACCAGCGACCTCCCTCTTAGGTATCTCCATTTCCGGCGACCCTCCACTGCTCAGGCAGGTATTTCTCTCACCCTCTTTTGGTTTTTTTTTTTTTTTTTTTGAAATACACTGATTTTGTTTAATTCTTTCTAGTTTGATTTGTAAAAATTGAATATTCTTAGCTAAATTAAATATATGACTATTATTAGTAGCTAAATGCTTATATGTTGATAATTTAGAAGTGCCTTTTGAGAAGATTATGGAAATGAGTAGTGGAGACTAGGGCTGGCTAAGGGTCCGGTCCGGTCACGGACCGGATTTTTTTTCCGGTCCGGTCCGGTCCGGTACCATTACTATGCCCAAAACCGGACCAAACCGGTCCCTAACGGTCCGGACTCACCGGTTAAATTTCGTTAGACCGGACCAGGACCGGTACCGGTGGCCGGTATACCGGTC
>MCJB01026706.1:36810-71649 GCA_002018475.1 Nicotiana obtusifolia | reverse complement strand
CAGCCCTTAGAATATTCTTATTATGGTTCAAGCCTAGAAGATATTGGATTAAATGTTTTAATGATTCCTACGCAGCAAAAGTATTCATGTTTCATAGGCCAGTAAAGATTATTAATGGAAAAGTCCAAGCGCAAGCAGAGGCGTCATTTTGGTGGAAATTTCCCGTGTCCATTTTATCAATGGAGGAAGAGTATAGCGAGGCACAAAGAATCATTTTCCAGCAAAATAGGTGCATCCCAAAAGAGATATGGCCAAAAGAATGGGCAAGCTGGAATTATACCAGTACCCATCCTCACTGGGAAAGAGTCCGGGAAGCAGCAAAAGAATATCAAATACCATATGAAGTCATCAGAGAAAAAATCACTAATGATATTTCCAGATTAAGGCTACGGATTACATCTCCCAGTCCGAAGGGAAAGGAACATAGCAATGAAGAACCGTCAAGTTCCAAACACTACTTCACAAGGTCTTCGAAAAGATGCCTGGAAGCCAATCTGTGATCGATAAAGGATAATTACCTTAATCCCTGCTAATCCCACCTTAATCCCCCATTACCTACTAAAAAATCCTCAAAACTATCCTACCCATGCCAAGACAAATTCCCACATCTTTCCATACTAGCCGGACCCTACTACTTGTTGTTTTCCCACAATAATCATCCAAAAACTCTCAAAACATATCCTACCCATGCCAAGACAAATTTCCACATCTTTCCATACTATGCGGCCCCCATTTCACCTTGTTTTCACATGCCTTCACACGCCTCCACATGCTTCTTCACATGCAACACAAGGCAGTCACATGTCTTCACATGCTTTCACATGCCACACCATGTACATTTCACCCTGTTCACATGCTTTCAAGTGTTTTTACTGGTTTGCCTAAAGTCCTTCACATGCCAAGGAGGACCCACTTGTAGATAAGTTTGCCATGTAAGATAGGTTTGCTTTATCTATAATGTTTGTCTTGTAATAACCTCCTACTCCTATATAAAGGAGGGCTTGTAGTAGTTGTAGGATCATCAAATAATTGCCTTGTACAAAATCAGAAAATCATCTTGAAAAACCTTAGAGTCATCCTAGAATTTTCTTGTAATTTTCGTGCACTCTTTGTAAATCTATTGTGATATATTCCATATGAGTTCTTTCTAAATTTCCTTCTTGTTCTTCCTTTCGAATTGATGGAAAGGCCGGTCCATGTATGAAAATAGAGTAAGTGTACTCTTTGAAAGTTATCTTGTTGTAGTACGGTCCATGTATGAAAATAGAGTAAGTGTACTCTTTGAAAGTTAGCTTATTGTAGTGCGAAAGTTTTCTGAGTTATGAACAGTTAACGTTGGTTATAGTACAAAAGTTTTCCGAGTTGTGTAGCTTGGCAAGGTTGAAGCCAGCCCCTTTTGTAGGAAAACTTTTGCGACTATAAACAAATTAACTGCTTGTGTAGCTTGGCAATAGCCAGCCCGTTAGGTGTAGCTTGGCAATAGCCAGCCCCCTTTTTGTAGGAAAACTTTCGTACCTATGATTAAGCTTGCCTTCCTCGAGTCCACTTGCTACATATGAATTCTTAAGAGGGTTCGGGTGCCAAGAGGAGATCATATTCAAAATGGGTAATGGCTTGTGGCATGATTATCAATAGAGAAAGGCTAAAGGCTCAAAGGAATCGGCTAGGGATAACAATCATAGGGTGGCAACTGAAGGCTCAAATGGTCCAAGGAAATCCTAAGTTCAAAACAAGCAAACTTTAAAATTTCGCCTTAAAGTACATTAGTGGCAAGTTCAAGACTTTTCACTACTACAATTACCTAAACATGAAACGAACTCATCCTTAATAAAGTTGTCACACTATCCATCATCAGGAAGAGTCACCCGGTTCACATAGGAAATCACTTTTGGAAATAACCGTGGCATTAAAAAAACCAAAAGCTTATTATCAACAAAATAAGGAAAATATTTACACTACCAAAACAAACAAAATTGTAGGTTACTACTAAATGTATTAGACTACTAAATATAAACAAAAACAAGTCATCCAATTATTATATCCCAGTGTCATCAAATGTATCAATCATAAAATATCAAATTCTCCACACCCCAAATAAAAGTAAGCATTCTCCCCAATGCATAGCAAAACAAGATAAAAGAGCAGAAAGGGGTGAATAAACTCCCTAAGGGTGTCATCATGGTATCATCAGCAGGATCGGGCCGAACTGGCTCAGCTAATTGGATGGTGTCATCATTGTCTACGGGAGCTGCTTAAGAGGTGAACATGTCACGTACCGCAACAGTAGTTGATGATACAAGGCAGGGCTTCTCAGGCTGAGCAGCAGAGGCCTCCTAAGAAGTCTGAGCTGGGTGAGGCAGGGTGGGGTCAATCACCATGTCAAACGGCAAGTTGCAGGCTTCAGCCGTCCTAGTCACCTCATCTCGGAGTGAGTCAACCAGCTTTTTGCTGGCCTATGTCTTTCTCAATTATTTACCTGCTTAGTCAACTGCTCAATCACTGCACCATGATGCACAAGTGCCTCCATAATCACCTTCTAGTTGTCCAAGACCTTGGTGAGCTTCATGTCAATTTCAGAAGGGTCTAGCTATGTAGAGGGTTGCCCTACAACTGTACTAGATATCTCGGGCAGCTTTGACATATCTGTTTGCATCTAGTTGTTGAGACTTACCAGCGTCTAAGAAACCCGCAAAGCAGACAGGCGGCCAATAGGCAAAGACACCACCCTCAGAGCTGGTGTAGGCAATGGAGTAGGGGTTGATGGTAGCTCTAGAACAGTGTCTCTAGCACTGGTGTTAGGCTTAGCTGAAGTGGAAGGAATATCAGAGGGACTGGGAGCTACTTATACAGGCTCATCAAACTAGCTAGTAGTAATAGTAGTATAAGGCTGACTGCTCTTTGTTGGGTTCCTTCGGTCTAGCAACTTGTACAGATCAAAGGGGCTAGTTGGTTTAACCTTCGTATTAAATGGTTTGGACTCCATTTTGGCATCTGTCAAGTACTTTGTGATGGTGCTGGTGTAAGAGTAGGAGGTGTTACCCTATTGTGCTACGAGAGAGATAATGGTCGACATCAGAGCACCCACATTGATTAGGTGCCCGGCCATGATAGAAGCTACTAGCTCTACTATCACTAGAGGAAAGTTGTTCTTATTCAGGCATGTATCAAGTCGTGTACACACAAAAGTCTGCCACCCCTTTGCCTCGAAACTAAGAGTCTTGCAGAGGATCGGCACTCCGGCATCTATCAAAAGGGGAGTAGGCCCAAGTGTAAGAATCTTGGCGAGCCATGGGTGGACCTCCTCTTTCTCGGCTAATTTAGCCAAGTACTCCATCGGCTCCACATCCTCAAGTTTGAGGTAGGTGTTCAAAGTTCATTGATCAAAAATTTCTCTTTAAGGTTATGCACTTTGGTAACCTTGGTCCCTTTAACAATATGGGTCGTGTTGGCGTAAAATTCCCCGACAAGGCACATCTACTAGCTCCTCAATAAACTGCATCCATCCTTTCCTCTTTGTAAATTGCTCAAAGATTGCTGGATTGCACTTATCTATGTCGTTGGTGAGGTATTATCTTTCATGAGTGAGGGACCTTTCTGTCCACCACCGTCAGAAATCCATATAAGTATTGAAGCTTAAGAATTTGTCTTCCCATACCACTTTTTCTTTGTCCTCACTGTGCAATTGCATTTGACTCATGATTGGTGCTAGCTGTGCCCTGGGAGGTGCTATGAGATGTGGAAGGCACAACTTGGGGATCAGACTGTCCCTGTGGCCAAGATTGCTCCTCATTGTGCTCTTCAGATACGACATATAATTTTCTTTGGAGGCTTCTTTAGACGGGACATAAGAATCTGACTCTAAGAGGCTTCTACCTCCCCTTCGGCCTGTTGTTGTTTTCTTAGCGATTTCCTTTTGTACACTTGGGTGCATGGCACCTCCACCTCTGCCCTTTCTTTGGGTACCCCTTCCTTTGGAGGTTTCTCCCTTTCCTCTTGATCGCACCATTATCTGTGTATACACAAAGAGAGTTGTTAGTTGATATACAATTTGCAAAGAAGTTAAGGGTCATAATATCGGTATAGGACAACATAGAAGCAGTAGGGTGTCCAGTCTGTAACATGCATTAGATAGGGCTCAAGTGCAGTCCGCACAATTCCAAGTATGGTTCATAGAGAGGAAGTGTGGTCCGTGAAAATCCAAATGTGGTCGCACTCCTACACAGATGTTTCAAGCCCTTAGAGAGAAGTCTCTGAAAGACAGTGCAGACCTATATCTGCGGCTGCAGAAATCCAACTGCGGTCTGCACAATTCTTTTGCGGTCCACACATGAGCAAAAGTACTGAGGTTCCCGAGAAGAAGTTCTTTGAAGGAAAGTGGGGAGCTCTCTTAGCGGCCGCAAAATTTTAAGTGCGGTCCACACAAATAAAGTGCGGCCGTACAGCCAGGGTTATCAGTTAAGCTACCGAAATATAAAAAATTGTGGACCATAAAATTTCAAATGTGATCGCACAGTCAAGAACAGTTACAGATGAAGGTCATTTTCTACCTAAGTTATGCAATTATGTGTTCAATCCGACTGGGTAATATGGTAAAGGCATGATAATGAAAGACCCAACCCCATCTAGGCATGATTTCACAAATACCCAATGGTAAACAACCCCAAATAGACATAGATACAGGATGTAATCATAGATGGCCTAAAAAGAAGTTAAACAAATATTAAATTCAAAAAGAGAAGCAACAATATTGAAGTGATACATACAAGATTGTGGTAGTGTAGTAGGATTGATTGGAATGTAGATGGCTGTGTGTGTTCGAAAGTGCAAGCAACTTGTTCCTACATAGAGTCTCAGCGAGATAGTGAAAATGGGGAAAAGTGTAAATGATAGACCTACTGCTCTATTTATACTCACGCGTAGGTAAGGGTAAAAAAAGGCGAGTACGACCAAAAAATTTCAAATACGGTACGCACTTTATTATCTGGGCGGTGAGAGCTTATAGTTGTGTGGTATGCACTTATTCAAGTGCGGCCGCACTTTTGCAAACCTAGTTTCAGTGACTTCTATGAGATTGCTCTCCTCCGACTGCATAATTTGTAATAGTCTGCAAAGTTAGCTCTGTGTTATTGGGAGAAAAGTTCCGAGGACCTTCAATTTAGCACCTGAGAAGCTTCGTGAAAATGTGGTCCACAGGTAAAATCTATGACCGTGAGCAGTTTTCTGCGATCTGCATCTCCACTTCTACAGCCGTACAAATAAAATTGCGGTTCGTAGTTTCCCATGCAGGACACATCTTCAGCCATCATCTCAATACCTAACACTTATCACTGCAGTACACTTCAAATCTTGTTGAAAACAAGAAACAACATCTCACTAAAAGAGAAAAAGGAAAAGAACGTGGTTGCCTCCTAATAAGCACCTTATTTAACGTCGTGGCACGACGAAATATCATAGCATCCTCAATTGAAGTAAAGTACTGCCACCATTTGGCTTTCACCAACTTTTCGCAAGTATTTTTTCACTGATGGCCATTGACTTGAAATATTTCATTGTTCTTGTTCTTCCAGTCCAAAGCACCAAAGGGTGTCACACCAACAATTTCAAACGGGCCACTCCACTTTGACTTGAGCTTCCCGGGAGACATTCTCAACCTTGAGTTGAACAACAACACTAGATCACCGACCTTGAAATCCTTGTTCCAAATATACTTATCATGAAGGTACTTTGTCTTTTCTTTGTACAAGGACAAACTCTAATATGCATGGTACCATAATTCATCCAATTCATTCGAATTTGCAATCCGAAAAGTTAGCTACTACATCCCAATCAAGATCTAACTTCTTCAAGGACCACATTGCCTTGTACTCTAATTCCACCGAAAGATGGCAAGCTTTTTTGAACACTAACAAGTACGGACACATTCCAATAGGTGTTTTGTTAGCCGTGTTATATGCCCATATAGTATCATCAAGCTTCTTAGACCAATCTGTCCAATTTCATTCACCGTCTAGGACAAAATACTCCTTATCTCTCGGTGAAAAACTTCAACTTGATCACTTGCTTGTGGATGACAGGGAACTTTCACTTTGTGAGTGACACCATACTTGCCAAGTAGAGTGTCAAAATACTTATTGCAAAAATACGACACTCCATCACTTATGATTGCCTGTGGGGTGCCAAACCTTCTGAAACTATCCCTCTTCAAGAAAACCACCACACTTCTAGCCTTATTATTGGGTAAGTAACGGCTTCAATCAATTTAGACACATAATCCACGCAACCAAAATGTAAGTGTTTCCACAAGAACTAACAAAGGGGCCCATGAAGTCGATGCACCAAACATTGAAGATATCTATCGCTAATATGGTTGAAAGGGAAATCTCATATTTCTTTGAAATTCCACCAGCCGATTGACATTCATCACATCTTCTCACCAACTCATATGCATCTTTGTTGAGAGTATACCAATAGAAACCATAATTTAAGACTTTATCTATCGTTGTTGCTCCACCACGATGACCACCATAGGGCGAAGAATGACAAGCCTCAAGAATATAACTTTGTTCCTTCTTTGGCACACATCTTCTAATCACTCCATCTGTGTAGATTCGGAAAAGGTATGGTTCATCCCAATAGTAGTCCTTGAAATCCCTCTTGATCTTCTTCCATTGGTTTGTAGAGAACTTATCCAGAATGATTCCACTCACAAGGAAATTTGCCAAATTCGCGAACAATGGTACCTCTTTCATTGAAAGTGCCAAGAGTTGCTCATCAAGGAAAGAGTCATTGATCTCAAGGCCATCATATGCCCTCCCCTCCTCCTCCAAATGAGACAAGTGGTCCTCCACTTGATTTTTACTTCCCTTCTTGTATTAAATGTTATTATCAAACTCTTGTAACAAAAGGGCCTATCTCATCAAACGAGCTTTAGATTCCTTCTTTCTCATAAGATAGAGAAGTGCTGCAAAATCCGTGTGGCAATAGCTTTAGTACCCATTGGTATGGGTACGACTTCTCAATAGAAAACACAATAGCAAGGAGATCCTTCTCCGTAATGGTATAATTGAATTGGGCACTATTGCATCCTATTTGCACCACAAGATTCAACTTGTGGTTTATCTGTTATTGATAAAAGAGAGTTGCCACCTAATATTTAAAGGTATACTAGGGTATTTATTTAATTACTAAGTCATATTTTTTATTAGTCTGTTAACTTGTGAAATCATGGGTAAGGGTTCTTGTTCTTCTAAGGGGAAGGTATTAGGCACGCCTTAAAATCTACCTGAGGTAGCTCCATAGGACTTAGACTAATTTTGATATCTAAGTGAGAGTATGATGTAAATAAAAGGGATGTGAGACTTTCAAAAAGGGATGTGAGGCTTTCAAAAAAGGATGTGAATTTATAAAGGAGTCTAATCAATATGTTGGTGGATATAATCGAAAGTGTTTTTGAAATATGTATATGAGTGGTTGATATTTATAAAGCATGTAAAAAAGGGTTAAGTTATAAACACTTGGTTTTTGGAGAATGAATGTTCATGTAATTCTAAGAGATGCTTGTAAGAAAGTGAGCTAAGATATACCTTGGTTTCTGAAATCTTAAATATTAGACTTGAGGAATTGTTTTGAAATCTTTGCTAGGCAGCAGCAATTTGGTTTTTGAAAGAGTCGATTTTTTCTTAGAAGGCTAGCCTTGCGATTCGAATATGATTTTCCTTTTAAAAATAGGGGCTGCTGTTTTTGCTAAGTTCTGGGGCACCAAAATCTTGTTAAGAAAAATCGGTGAACGAAAACATAGTATGATATAAACAAATGTAATTAGCGAAATGAGGATTAATTATTAACTAATTCTTTCTTTAAATCCTATATTATTTAGGGCTTGCCTATGTTTTATATGACTTAAGGTATAAAGTAAAGCATGTACTCCAATATATATGTGTTAAATACATGTAGGATAGAATAACAACGAAAGATGTAACAAAATGCAACAAACAGTGGATTAAACTAGCGAAACAATAAACAATAATAAAGGATTTGAGGAAAAGAGGACTGGACTCTAATATTTGGGCCTCAAAGAGGCAGGCCCACCAGTAATGGGACGGCAACATTTGACTTAAAACATTCAAAAATGCGGCAGTACTGGTAGGCCCTAACAAATGTACATGTCCAAAATAAAGAGAAGGTCATTAGATACACGTTGTATGTATTCAACCATGTATGAAACATATAAACAGAAAACTGGAGCAAAAATGTAACAAACTATCTATATTCAAATAATACGAGAAAAAACTTATACTAATGTGGTAGTTATACATGGCAAATAATATACATTGAAAACCTTTTATTGTCATTAAACACTAAACCCCTAAAGAACAAGTGCCAATGAATTAAGGGCTAAGGAGAGAGTTCTACTCTAGGTCGATGCCCCCTTTGAATCTCCCGACACTTCAAAGTCCCCAAGGGTCTCAAGGCCCAGGGCAATGCATGTGCCAGGGAGAGTAGCACAACCTAGAGTTAAACTCCGCTCCAAAATACCCCTAACCACTAGCTACTCATTTTTCCCTATGGATTTAGGTGGAAATGAGGCCCTTTCAATGTAAACTAAATACTATAATACTCCCCCACAGAAGTATACTTTCTCTCCTAACAGAATAACATAAGGATATTAACACAACTTCATTCTATAACTACATTTCTAATATCCCATGAATAATACATATATTAAGCAAGTCTAAAGGTCATATTTTAAATACATATGGGGGAAGGGGGAGGCAGAGACGTTATAGCATTACTGTTAAAGATCTACACACTTAGGATCACATTCAAAGGATAGGTAAAGAACATATAACTCAGATATGCAACAACCCAGAAATGGTCTTGGCAGACTAGTTATGGGTTGATTAGCTTAGGCCTTTCTATCAACACATGTATATATTAATAACACCGGTTGGAACTTTTAAAAGGCATTAGTAAAGGTTCAAACAAACAGGTACAACTAGCCACTTTTACAGAAGTTATCAAAGATATCAGAAACATGATCAAAACTCTTAATATGACTACATATTCACATATTTGAACATGGAATTCCTAAGGTGCTCAACAGGATCACATTCTCATAATAGTATTAATCCTTAAGAAAATCGGTATGTTCAGGTAGTAACTATAAAAACTTCTTATAGGATTACAAATCAAATTCAGCTTCAGATTAACAGGGAAGAGAGGACTGAGTACAATTTAAAACAAAAGCATGGAGTCAGAAGCCAAACCGGGGAACATAGAACATTTAGAATCAACATACACACATATACTTTAGTGGTCTTACAAAGATAGGGTAAGTTTCACAAAATCAACAGTGTCATAACAGAAAATTAAGACAAAAGATGTTGTACCATACATGTTTAACTCAACCATGTAACTGAGGGTTACATCTAAACATGAGGCAACTATTTTTAACTTAACAACAGTTACCAGTCAGCTATACCAAACATGAATATGACTTATTTTTTATGAAAAGGGATGACTTAATCTTAGCATAATGTATACAACAAAGTTATTGATATTCATGTAAAAAAGGTTCAACTAAACAAGACTGTTTCATATAGATGCAACCAACAATTAGATATGAACATGAGAATGTCATAGTGATAACTCAAAAGTTGCCCTCAGAGATAGTAGATACATGTATAGAGAAGGAGAGCACTTAAACACTTAGACTTTTCATGCTGCAGTTAAGTAGTGAGGGATTAAACTATGAACTCTCAGGTTTTGTCCTAATTGGGATTATCAGACAGTGATCTCGACCATAAGTTAATAGGATGCAGGAAAAAAAAAGTATGGAGACAAAGATCATAATAAAGATCACAATAAAACTATTGACCAAAAATATGAAGTTTAGACAAGCATGGAAGTCATTAAGGCACATTAAGGGAACATAATCATGCAGACTATTAGGATCCAAAAATGAGAATCATTAAAGTCATATAACAGGCTAGTCGATATCAATTTGAAGACATTCAGAAAACATGACAAAGGATCACTAATCCACAACACCTTATTATGAACGTGGAGATAATATTTTTCATATTAATGATAACATCACAGACGGATACAGTTAACAGAAGACAACAAGCATGTTCATAACGTTCTAATAAGATGATCAAAGAGAAGACTTAGAGGTATACTAACCTTCTCGAGGGCAGCAAACCAAATAAGGATTTTCTCTTAATTGCTTAAGACCAAAGCTTCAAGCTCGAAGTAGTGAAAGCACTCAGAAACGGAGAAAAAAAAGAAATCAATAAGAAACACTAGGTTTTGGGAATCATAAAATTACTCTTAGATGGTTGTCGGGTTTTTTCTCTGTAAGGTTGTTCGCGTTTTCGTATGTTGTAGGTGATGTTAGGTCAAAACATATAGGGCCCTATTTATAGTGCCATTTAAGGCTCTAGGGTCTCACAGATTCAATATCGTGTGTGGAAGTGACGAATGGTAAATGATGCAAGCAAAATCGGGGAAAATCTAAGGACATCAGGGGGAAAAGCATGAGAAGATTATACCTGAGTGAGGAAGGCGGATCGTTGAAGGCTAAACCCATAGGTCAAAGCTCCAATGTCCAGAGGTCATTGGATTTGACCTCTGGACTTCGAATAATCATGATGAGGCTCTGAAATATGCTAATGCATACTCCGGTTTAACGGAACACAAAGGAAATTATGAGATTTGTAGTTGCATCTTTGAGTCTAGGGTTTCAGATTAGAGGTTTCGAATTTAATCAACGAAAATGGAAACTGAAATTACTGGCCTCAAAACCTAGGGACAAAGTAGACGAATCTATAAGTTGGATTTGAAAGAACGAAGAAGAAATTAGGCCAACGATGTTTGAGCTTAGGGTTTTAGATTTAGGTGTTTCAAATTTGTGATTGAAAGAAGGAATTAGCAGTGGGATTCATGGATTGAGAGACAGAAGAGATGATTCAGAGTGATTTCGAGTGACCTAGCACAAATTTGTGCACGGTTTTGGAGACTGATGGCTGATGGAAATGAGAGAAAAGAGAGAGAAAAGGAAAAAGAGGGAGGCGTTCAAAGACGGAAAATGATTTAGGGTTTAGGGTAATGGAAAGGCCATCTCTAGGGTTAAGGATGAGAGATGGAATCTGGATCGTTGGATTTGATGATCAACGACCCTAATAATTTGGCCATTTAGGATTTTTGGGTAGGATTTTCAGTATTCATTAAATTATAAGATTTGGACAGTAGAGATGAGACCTCTGGAGAGGGTTTTAAAAATCCAAAGGAAATTGGAGATTAAATGTGAGCGGTTGATCAGATTGACCAACTGTTCAGATGCATATGTGTTTTGTGAGTGATAAAGGAGGGTGACGTGGCGCGATCTCATTAGCTCAATGAAGGTGGCTTGTATTGCCACGTCGAAATGGAGATGGGGTATTTGGACTGGGTCAGATCCGTTTGGGTTTGGCATTTGGGCTGCAAAAAATTTAAATGGTAGCCACTTTGTAATTAATTAGGGGATCACAATTGCAGCCTTTTAGTCTTTAATCTCTTTAAAGTAAATTTAATTAAACGTAATTATTTTCAATAACAATATAGTAAAAATTAAAATTATCAAATATGCTACTAATTATTGCAATTAATTATTTGTAAAATACTTTGCTTTTGTAAATTGTAACACTAATTTTGAATTATTAACATAGTAGTCTAATTTACTGAAAATTAAGGACTAATTCATTAAATTAACTATATAGGCCTATTTGATGTATATAAAAGTCATTTTAATAGTCTTAACATAGCAAATATATTTGTAATTGCATAATATTAATACTACGTAATTAATTTCAAAATTATTACTTAATTAATTTGTAAAAATAGGTACTTATTACTAGAAAACACTTCCAAAATACTTATTTTTAAATTATTAAGTGTAAATAAATTAATTTTTAAAGGGAGGGTGAAAATTGACCGTCAACAGGCACTATTCATGGTCTTAATAGCATAGTAGACCAGATGAAAAACTTTGTTGATATGTTTCCTCAAAATAGCCTCAACCGCTACGTCACTTGTATCATACATGAGCTCAAATGGCAAACCCCAATTTGGAGATGTAATGATAGGAGTAGTTGTCAACTTGAGCTTCAATTGTTCAAAATATCTCATACAATCATAATTTAAATGGAGCTTGGCATCCTTCTTGAGGAGTTTGCACAAAGGGTTCACCACTTTAGAAGGGTGTGTGATAAATCGCCAGTGGAAACCGCATGGCCCTAGAAACTTATCACACCCTTCACTGAGGTAGGGGTTGAAGTTTAGAAATAATTTCAACGTTCACCTTATCCACTTCAATATCATTTTCTGAAATCTTATGGCCAAGGACAATGCCTTCTTCAACCATGAAATGACAATTCTCCCAATTGAGTACCAAATTTGGTTCCTCACATCTAGCCAACACCTTATCCAAATTAGCAAGACAATCATCAATTGAATCCCCAACCACAAAAAACTTATCCATGAAGACCTCAAGGTAGCCTTCCACCATGTTCGTGAAGATAGCCATCATACACCGTTGAAAAGTCATTGACTCATTGCACAATCCAAAAGGCATATGTTTGAAAGAAAAAGTACCATATGGACATGTAAAGGTGATTTTCTCTTGATCCTCCGGTTTTATAAGAATTTGGTTGTATCCCGAGTACATCAAGAAAGAAATAGAAGGCACGACTGGCCAACCTATCAAACATTTGATCCATGAAAGGGAGAGGAAATTGATCCTTCCTTGTGATTTTGTTGAGCTTACGATATTCCATACAAACTCTCCAACCGGTGACTGTTCTTATAGGAATAAAGTCATTCTTATCACTGGTAAAAACCATCATGCCCCTTTCTTTGGAACACATTAGATTAGAGAAGTTCATCAACAATAAAAAATAGGGTAGATAACCCGGCATCCAGCCATTTGATAATATCCTTTTTGACCACCTCTTGCGTAGCCTCATTAAGTCTTTTTGATGTTCAATGGACGGTTTAGAACCATCCTCCAACTTGATCTTATGCATGAAAAGGCGGGGCTTGTTCCCCGAATATTCGCCAAAGCCCATCGAATAGATTTTTTTTCTCTTTTGGAATACCGCCAAACAAGAGGAAAAAATAATCGGTAAAGTATAACAAGGGCAAAGAAATTCATACCGAAGGTGTGGTGGAAACGGCTTCAAATCCAAGGTCGATGGCTCTTCAATTGAAGGCTTTGTAGGAGGAGTCTTCCTATTCTCAAGATCCATTAACATATATAGTTGTAAGACCCCATTCATTGCAACGAATTCACACACTCCATGAAACCATCCATCTCATTATCATCAAATTTGAGCAAAATGGCTTTCAACATGTTACCAACATTGATTGTAGAACTAGTATCGTTAACAATGACATCGCTCACCAAGTCCACAAAAGAGCGCACCTCATTGCTCTTTGGTTGACGCATGGACTTGCACACATAGAGTACCACTTGTTCATCACCAACCAGGAAAGTGAGTTCTACAGCTTCAACATTACAAAGGGCCTTACCCGTAGCAAGGAAAAGCCTCCCAAGAATGAAATGCACTTTATAATCAACCTCACAATCTAGAATCACAAAGTCTAGCGGAAGAACAAATTTTTCAACTCATACTAATACATCCTCAGTCACTCCCAATGTTCTCTTCATTGTGCGATCGACCATTTACAATCTCATAGATGTGGGTCTTGGTTTCTCAATCCCCAAAGTTTTGAACACCGAATAGGGAATCAAATTGATACCCGCCCCAAGATCTAATAAGTATTCTCAATATTATGCCTTGAAGAGGACTCGAACCTCCACGCTATTTAGCACGAGATTTTAGTCTCGCGTGTCTACCATTTCACCACCAAGGCATCTTGAAAGAGAATCGTATTTCATGAATATGATATCTATCTAGTGTGATGTATGGAATATATGACAAAGGTGGATCTATTGATCGATCATGTCATATAGGCCCGAGTTGGACATCTAATTGCTTCGATTTGAATTATTCGGAGAATGCAATGCCTGATATATATCAAAAAGATGGGCAATCAAACCTATTTCTCGATTCACTCAAAGAGGTGAATAGGGTCCCAATAGAGATATGTAAAAAGCAGGTCTGATTACGTGTATTCCTAATCCTAATTGGAATGTAATGATGTAGGAATCCATATGTAAACATAGTATCTATTTAGATAGCAAAGAGCTTTAACAAAATCATCACTTCCTATAGTAGAAGGAATTGTGAAAGCACTGGGATCTTCCAACTTGGGAGCCATTGTAACGACCCGACTAGTCGTTTTGAGAATTAACATTCCGTTCAGCGACTTAAGGACCCAAGAAACTTCGTAATATGTATTATGACCCGCGTGTGTGGTCGAGTTTGATTTTCGGAAGATTCAGAATTTAATTGAAAGAACAATTCTTATTTTTTAAGCCTAAATGAAAGAGTTGATCGGAGTTTGACTTTTGAGCAAATGACTCTGAAATGAGATTTTGATGGTGTTAATAGCTTCGTATGGTGATTTCAGACTTAGGCGTATGTCTGAATTTGGATATGAAGTCCATAGGACAATTCAACGCATTTTGACGAAAGTTGAAAAATGGAAGATTTTTAGAAAGTTTGACCGGGAGTTGACTTTATTGATATCGGAGTCGAAATTCTATTCCAGAAATTGAAACAGGTCCATTATGTCATTTATGACTCGTATGCAAAATTTGGGGTCATTCCGGATTGATTTGATATGTTTCGGCACAAGTTATAAAATTTAGAAATTTTGTAAACTCATAAGTTTGATTCGAGGTGCAATTCGTAATTTCGGTTTTGTTTGATGTGATTTGAGGCCTCGACTAAGTTTGTGTCATGTTTTAGGACTTGCTGGTATATTTGGTTGGGGTCCCGGGGGCCTCGGGTGTGTTTCGGGTGTTATCAGATCATTTTGGGCTACTTTGGATGCTGGTTTTCTGATATCTGGTAATCTTCTTCACGTTCGCAAGGAGCCTCTCGTGTTCGCGAAGAAGGATCTGGCTTCTGGGATTTTGTTCTTCGCGTTCGCGAAGAAGGAATTCCTGCTGTCCGTCACCCGACTTCGAAAGCTTATATCTTGCAATCTATAAGAAATTTGGAGATGATCCAAAAATGAAAGTTGTAGCTCTTTCTGTCTAATTTTTGTAAAATTAAATCGCTTGGAATTTGAATTTGTGTACAAAAATCTATGACGGATAGACTACAGGCTGTCCGGAAAGAGTTTGGAAATCGCAAAGAAGAAATTTTTGCTACACAGGGCTGACTTTGGAAGCTTATATCTCGAAATCTATAAGGAATTGGGAGATGCACAAAATATCAAAGTAGCCCTTGATGTCTGGTTTTCAAAAAGTCAAACCATTTGTCATTTGGAGTTTTATACGGAAAGTTATGATCATTATACTAGAGGCTGTTTGGGAAGAGTTTGGAAATAGTTGTTGAGGAATTTGTTCATCGGTAACGTGAGGGGAGGGTCATGAACGCAAAGAACAAACCCCTGGGTAGCAGAATAAAGTCACAAAATGAGACTTCGTCTGATTCTTCCATTTTTGGATGAAGAATGCTCGGGTGAGGCGATTTTTTGAGAGTTTTTCAAGGAAAACATAGGGGTAGAATTCCTAAATTGATTTTGGTTAAAAAACATGAATCTATTATTGTTTTTATCATGAAATTAGTGAATTGGGTTGAAAATGGTAGAAATTTTCTATACCTTAAATTGAGGATTTGGAGATCGATTCATCATCGAGATTTGATAAATTGGTATGGTTGAACATGTATCGGAATGGGTGTTCAGATTTCGTGAAAATTCTGTCGGGTTCCGAAAAGCGGGCCCTAGGTTGACTTTTTAGAATAAAATTTTAAGTCGAAGTTTTATAATTCGAAATTGTTTGTGATGAAATTTATTGAAGTTATGCAATTAATTTGGCTAAATTTGAGCCGTCCTGAGGTTATTTCACGCAAGAAGGCTATTTTGGATTATCGGCCTAACTTCAAAAAGGTAAGTATCTTGCCTAGCCTTGAGTGGGAAAATTTTCCCTTAGGCATTGAGTCTTATGCGGAAATTGTGTGATTATGTATTAAATTGGAAAATTGTTGGAACTTAGTAAATCCTTGCTTTGTCATGTCTCATTCCTTGTTTGCCGAGTTTGTATTTTATATGAAAATTTGGGGTGATTGACACTTGGATTTTTATGTGAATTCTGTGGGTTATTTGATATTTCTTGGAATCAACTACATTATGAATTTTCCTTCTGCAAATAATTAATTAAATAAGTTTAAAAAGAGGCATTTGTATATTAATCTGAAATTTGTATTTAAGAAGGCGTTGTCTTGTGCTGAGCTATTTTTCCATCTTGGTTATTGTTTATGAGATTTTATATACATTGTGTGAGCCTTGGAACTATTTGCTGTGAAATTTAATTGATTACGTTGTACTTTTGGAAAGGTTGTGGCCTATGAGCAATTTGTAATTACGAGTTGATTATGTGGTGTTGTGATAATCTTTTGTGTAAATTGTTGTGTGATTTGGGTTACTGTTGTAGGGTGTATAAGTGTGGCATTCCCCTATTAATATTGTGCAGGTATAAGGGTGACATTTCATTGTTGTTATGTGTGTTGGGATATTGTCTGGGGCGGAGTGATAATGCAGGCTATTAAATGGAGTGATAAGGGAGGCTATTATAGGAGCAACAAGGGTGGCTATAGGAGCGACAAGGGTGGCTATTGATATTTTCAGGGGGGAAAGATAAGGGTGGCTATTATTATGGAGTGATACAAGTGGCTATTGTAAATATAAGGGTGTCAATTGTTAGGGATGATACGTGATAATGTGGGATTATTGTGTTGGAGATTTTTATATGATGTTGGATTTTCCTGGTGCTAATTTTAATCTATTGTGCAACTTGTCTTGTTGTTTCGGTAAACTTGATAATAGTATGATTCATATTGAAATTGTGAGCCTGTGGCTATTGCCGGGCGGTTTATATTATGGGCACGTGAGTTGTCCGTGCGGTTATGAAAGAAATGTGGGCACGAGGTGCTGGGAAAGTGTGATGATTTTATTATTGACATGTGAGTTGTCAGTGCGGTTGTGACAGAAATATGGGCACGAGGTGCTGTGGAAATATGAAAGTTGGCTGAGACCCGTACTTTTTATGATTACGAAATGAGGTATCACATGGTGACTTTTACTTGAAAGGAATTATATTCGAAAGATTTTATTTGAAAGAATTATATTTGAAAGAAATTTATTTGAAAGAATTATATTCGTAAGATATTTATTTGAAGGAAGTATATTCGAGACATGTTTTTATCGAAAGGATTACATCTATTTGAAAAACTTATAGATAAAAGATGTATATTTTGAAGGACTTGATTAATTGGTTGTACTTGTGTTCCTTATCTGGTTGAGCAATAGTTATTGTGTTCTTGTTGCCTTGCTATTTATATCACTATTGATTTTTGTTGCTATCATTGCTAGTTGTTTTCAAGTACTATTCTATACTGCTATATTGCACAGGTTATTTGACTAGTGAGTGTCTTGACTGTACCTCTTTACTACGTCACCGAGGTTAGTCTTGATACTTACTGGGTACCGACTGTGGTGTACTCATACTACACTTCTGCACATTTTTGTGCCGAGCCAGGTATTGGAGATATCGGTCAGAGTTAGTGTGTTGATCGCAAGGATTCAAGGTAGAGCTGCTTGGTCGTCGCAATCCATTAGTGTCTTTCCGTTTTATTGTACTGTTATCTCTAATTCGAACAGTATTATATATTCGATCCTTGAGATCATTGTATGTATTCAGTTAGAGATCGTGACTTAATATTACCAGTCCTGGGAGGTTGTTTAAATATTTCCGCTGTTGGTTTTGACACTTGTATTGAATAAAAAAAATGGTTGGAATTGTTATTATGATCGGATTACTTTGTCTTAGAGACTAAGTGCCATCACGACGCTCGGGGTGGTATTTTGGGTCATGACAAATTGGTATCCGAGCTCTAGGTTCATAGGTTCTACGAGTCACAAATGAGTCTAGTAGCGTTTTGCGAAGCGGTACAGAGACATCTGTACTTATCTTCGAGAGGTTACAGAATTGTTAGGAAATTTTCACTTCTTTCATTCCTGTCGTGTGGATTTGTTGATTTTGGAATTTGAGGCTTTGTATCTCTATTCTGTAACAGATGGTGAGGACACGTGCTACCGGGTCAGTTGAGCAGACACCCGCGCATACAGCTAGGGCCATAAGAGGCTGAGGTAGAGGTAGAGACCGAGGAAGGGCACGTGTCGCAGCTAGAACACTGGTCAGAGGTGTAGTTGAGGAGTCGTCAGTAGCTCCAATTGGGGGACGGGCACCAAAGACACCTGTTGTTACCCCCGGACTTCATGAGACATTAGCATAGTTCTTGAACATCTTTGGTACATTGACTCAGGCGGGATTGATCTCCGTTTCACCAAATATTTCACAGATTATGGGAGGAGTTCATACCCCTATCGGCCGTACTCAAGAGCAGCAGGTTCACATTGGTCAGGTTCCGGGTATAGTATCGGTACGGCCTGTTATTCTAGTACAGCCTGAGGTCAGGCCAGAGGCATCAGAAGAAGAACAAAAGTGACTTGAGAGATCTAAGAGGTATAGTCCACCTACCTTCAGTGGCACAGCTACCGAGGATGCCCAAAGATTTCTAGAAATGTGTCACCGTATTCCCTGCACCATGGGTATTGTGGAAGTGAGCGAAGTTGCCTTTACTACATTTCAGCTATCAGGAGCAACGTATCAATGGTGGCAAGCTTATGTAGAGGGCAGACCAGCCGATGCACCACCACCAACTTGGGCTCAGTTTTCAGAAATGTTTTTGAAAGAGTTTTTTCCCCAGACTCTCCGGGATGCATGGCGCACAGAATTTGAACAGTTGCGTTTGGGCACCACGACAATGTCAGAATATGCTATCAGGTTCAGTGATTTAGCCTATCATGCACCTATCTTGTTTTCTACAGTTAGAAAGTGAGTCCGCAGATTCATCGAAGGGCTCGATTATGATTTTAAAATATGTATGGCTCGAGAATTACAGATTGACATTCCATTTCAGCAAGTTGTAGAGATTGTCAGAATGTTAGAACGTGTTCGAAGTGAGTAAAATGAGTCTATGGAGGTCAAAAGGTCTCGAAACTTTGGAGGATTCAGTGGATTCTACTCTGCAACTATAACTCATCATGGCGAAGGTTCGGATAGTTGGTCAGCCCAGTCTGCAATTCAGAGTACTCGTAGTGCTCTAGTTAATACTTTTAGTGCACCACATGCACGAGGTTCTTATAGTTATCCGGCACAGACTCAATGGGGTTGTTATGAGTGTGGTGATACCCAACACATCATGAGAGATTGTCCCATACTTGGGAGATGCGAATTTCATCAAAACACTCAGCCTACAGGCTTTATTCTAGTTAATACTCCACGTGCACAGCCAGTCAGGGGCGGAGGACAGGCGGGTAGAGGGTGCCCCAGATGGGGAGGCCCAGCCCGTTGATATAATTGCTATGGTATGTTCGAGGCCGCTACACCAGATGGTGTCATTACAGGTATGATTTTATTCATAATAGAGGAGCACTATTCTTATTTTCATTCGATTTCGATTATCAAGGTGAAGTCTCTTTTCATGATCCTTATATGGTGAGTTTGTGAATTTGTACCCCACTCACATGTTTATCCCCGTTGGGAGATTTGATGTTGTTAGCCCGCATCTATCTTTTTTGTTTTGTACACTACTAAGGGATATGTGTCCAAAAGTGACTTTTGCTTACTCACTACAGTGGGTTTTGATATAAATTAGGGATAGTTTGATTAAATTTGTGAATTTGATTACCCTATTGGTATGGGGGTTCATTATATGTTGTGAATTTGTTTGACGCAATTTATTTAAAAGAAGGAAAAAGAAATGAAAAAAAAGTTTCAGTTGGCACAATGTGCATAATACTTGTGATTCAGAGTTGAGGATGGGATCCTTGCGTTTTCATGTGATTTTGATATGTTCGAATAGGGCCATGTGCCGCAGTGGACGTTATATCAGAATGAGATCCTTGTGGTTAAATTCATGTATTTTTCAATTCTCCCTTTGTGAAATTAAATTTGTAATATGGTACTAATGAGGAGTCATGACTGTTAGGCTTATTTGATAATTCTTGTATGTATTTTTCTGTGCATATTTAGCCATATTCATGTTGTAGTTATTGAGTTTTAGCCTACGATGTGAGTGACCATATGGCGTTAAATGTGAATCGTTAATTCGGGTAAATAATTATGAGACCTTCATGCCTCGCATGCTGCTGTCAGTGTTGTGAAGATTTGAAACGAGGTTTTGGATGATGTGAGGTTAATTGACGATGCTGGAATTAATTATGAACAACTATTATGACCAGAGATGTGATTATGGGCATACTTATAATGTGTGTAGGCACGAAATTGCTACCACCGTTGACACTAACATGGTGTGTTGATATGAAAAATCAAGCCTTTTAAAATGTTTGGAGTGTAAGAAATTGGTTTTCAAGTTTATAAATGTGGATAAAAGAAATAATCTCAATTGAGATGGTGTTGTCGGACCATGTTAAAATTTTGGTGATGTGGACTCACCGCGAGTAGGTGTGTAATAGTACACACAGTAATTTAATGTCCTTAGAATAATTTTTGGCAGATTCGAGGACGAACATATGTTTTAGGAGGGGAGAATGTAACAACCCGACTAGTCGCTTTGAAAATTAAAGTTCCGTTCAACGAGTTAAGTTCCCGAGCAACTTCGTAGTATGTATTATGACCCGCATGTGTGGTCGAGTTTGGTTTTCGGAAGACTTAGAATTTTATTGAAAGAATAATTCTTATTTTTGAAGCTTAAATGAAAAGAGTTGACCAGAGTTTGACTTTTGAGCAAACGACTTCGGGATGGGATTTTGATGGTGTCAATAGCTTCGTATGGTGATTTCGGTCTTAGGCATATGTCCGGATTTGGATTTGGAAGACCATAGGACAATTCGACGCATTTTGGCAAAAGTTGGAAAATGAAAGATTTTTAGAGAGTTTGACCGGGAGTTGACTTTATTGATATCGGGATTGAAATTCGATTCCGGAAATTGAAACAGGTCCATTATGTCATTTATGACTCATGTGTGAAATTTGGGGTCATTCCGGACTGATTTGATATGTTTCGACGCAAGTTATAGAATTTGGAAATTTCATAAACTCATAAGTTTGATTCGAGGTGTGATTTGTAGTTTCGGTAGTGTTTGATGTTATTTGAGGCATCAACTAAGTTCGTGTCGTGCTTTAGGACTTGTTGGTATATTTGGTTGGGGTCCCGGGGGCCTCGGGTGTGTTTCGGGTGTTATTGGATCATTTTGGGCTACTTTGGATGCTGGTTTTCTGATATCTAGTTTCATTCTTCGCGTTCGCGAAGAAGGATTTGGCTTCTGGGATTTTCTTCTTCGTGTTTGCGAAGAGACTCTAGCGTTCGCGAAGAAGGAATTACTGTTGTCCCTCACCTGACTTCGGAAGCTTATATCTTTCAATCTATAAGAAATTTGGAGATGATCCAAAAATGAAAGTTGTAGCCCTTTGTGTCTAGTTTATTGAAAATTAAAAGCTTGGCATTTAGAGTTATGTACAAAAAGTTATGGTGGATATACTACAGGCTATCTGGGAAGAGTTCGGAAATCGCGAAGAAGGAATTTTTGCTGCACATGGCTGACTATGGAAGCTTATATCTCGAAATCTATAAGGAATTGAGAGATCAGTGAAACATGAAAGTTGTAGCCCTTGACGTCTGGTTTTCAAAAAGTCAAACCATTTGTCATTTGGAGTTTTATACGAAATTGTATGGTCATTACACTAGAGGCCATCTAGGAAGAGTTTGGAAATGGCTGTTGAGGAATTTATTCAAAGCGAACGTGAAGAAAAAACCCTTGGGGAGCAGAATAATGTCACAAAATGAGACTTCGTCTCATTCTTCTATTTTTGGACAAAAAAAGCTCGGGTGAGGCAATTTTTGGAGAGTTTTTCAAGGAAAAGATAAGAATTCCTAACTCGATTTTGGTTAAAATACGTGAATCTATTGTTGTTTTTATCATGAAATTTGTGAATTGGGTTGAAACTGGTAGAAATTTTCTATACCTTAAATTGAGGATTTGGAGGTCTATTCGTCATCGGAATTTGATAAAATTGGTACGGTTGAACACGTATCGGAATGGGTGTTCGGATTTAGTGAAAATTCTGTCAGATTTAGAATAAAATTTTAAGTCGATGTTTTATAATTCGGAATTGATTCTGATGAAATTTATGGAAGTTATGCAATTAATTTGGCTAGATTTAAGCCGTTCGGAGGTCATTTCACGCAAGAAGGCTATTTTGGAATATCGGTCTAACTTCAAAAAGATAAGTATCTTGCCTAAACTTGAGTGGTGGAATTTCCCCTTAGGCATTGAGTCTTGTTGAAATTGTGTGATTGAAAATCATGTACGCGAGGTGACGAGTAGGTACTTGGTTTATCTGTGCAATTTTTACCGGTTAAAATTCGTAGACACCCTTATGTATTAAATTGGAAAATTGTTGGAACTTAGTAAATCCTTGATTTGTCATGCCTCATTCCTTGTTTGTTGAGTTTGCATTTTATATGATAATTTGGGGTGATTGCCACTTGGATTTTTATGTGAATTTTGTGGGTTTGTTGATTTGACATTTCTTGGAATTAATTTACATTATGGATTTTTCATTTGAAAATAATTAATTATATAAGTTCAAAAAGAGGCATTTAAATGTTTATCTGAAACTTGGATTTAAGAAGGTGTTGTAATGTGCTGAGCTATTTTTCCATGCTGTTATTGTTTATGAGGTTTTATATACGTTGTGCGAGCCTTGGGGATATTTGCCATGAAATTTAATTGATTATGTTGTACTCTTGGAAAGTTTGTGGCCTACGAGCAATTTGTAATTATGAGTTGATTACGTGGTGTTGTTGTGATAACCTTTTGGGTAAATTGTTGTGTGATTTGGGTTACTGTTGTACGATGTATAAGGGTGGCAATCCATTATTGATATTGTGCAGGTATAAGGGTGGCATTTCATTGTTTTTATGTGTGTTGGGATATTGTCTCGGCGGAGTGATAATGGAGGCTATTATAGGAGGGATAAGGGTGGCTATTGATACTGTCAGGGCGGAGGGATAAGGGTGGCTATTATTATGGAGTGATACGGGTGGCTATAGGAGAGATAAGGGTGGCTTTTGCCAGGGATGATACGTGATGATGTGAAATTATTTGTGTTGGTGATTTTTATATGGTGTTGTGACTTTCCTGGTGTTAATTTTTATCTCTTTCGCAACTTTTCTTGTTTTTTCGGAAAATTTGATAATAGTCTGATTCGTGTTAAGATTGTGAGCCTGTGGCTATTGCCGGGCGGTATATATTATTGGCACGTGAGTTGTCCGTGCAGTTATGGAAGAAATATGGGCACGAGGTGCCGGAGAAATATGATGATTTTATTATTGGCACATGAGTTGTTCGTGCGGTTATAAAAGAAATATGGGCACGAGGTGCCAGGGAAGTGATGATTTTATTATTGACACGTGAATTGTCCGCGCGATTGTGATAGAAATATGGGCACGAGGTGCCGTGGAAATATGAAAGTTGGCTGAGACCCGTAATTTTTATGATTACGAAATGAGGTGTCACTTGGTGACTTTTACTTGTAAGGAATTATATTCGAAGGATTTTAGTTGAAAGAATTATATTCGAAAGATATTTATTTGAAAGAATTATATTCGTAAGATATTTATTTAAAGGAAGTATATTCGAGACATATTAAATCGAAAGGATTACATTTTAGAGATTTTTATTTTAAAAACTTATAGATAAAAGATGTATATTTTGAAGGACTTGATTAATTGGTTGTACTTATGTTACTTATCTGTTTGAGCAATAGTTATGGTGTTCTTGTTGCCTTGCTATTTATATCACTGTTGATTTTTGTTGCTATCATTGCTAGTTATTTTCTAGTACATTGTATACTGCTTTATTGCACAGGTTATTTGACTAGTGAGTGTCTTGACTGTACCTCGTCACAACTCCACTGAGGTTAGTCTTGATACTTACTGAGTACCGACTGTGGTGTACTCATACTACACTTCTGCATATTTTGGGCAGAGCCAGGTACTGGAGATATCGGACACAGTTAGTGTGTTGATCGCAAGGATTCAAGGTAGAGCTGCTTGGTCGTCGCAGTCCCTTGGAGTCTTTCCATTTTATTGTACTGTCATCTTTTATTCGAACAGTATTATATATTCGATCCTTGAGATCATTGCATGTATTCAGTTAGAGCTCGTGACTCAGTATTACCAGTCTTGGGAGGTTGTTTGAATGTTTCCGCTGTTGGTTTTGACACTTGTATTGAATTAAAAAAAAAAGGCTGGAATTGTTATTATGATCGGCTTACTTAGCCTTAGAGACTAAGTGCTATCACACGACTGTGGTGGGATTTTGGGTCATGACAGCCATGGAATAAAAAATTGCATTCACTGGATGAGTGACCTTTATTGTTTCAAAGTTCATCGACCTCTCCTTTCGTCGCAAGATCTTTCATAAACTTGGCTTAGCTGCGCATTTGTTCCAAAGCTTCCACCATTGGCACATTAATAGAAAGACCTTTCATCATTTGAATGAACTTCTTAAATTGATTCTCACAATTTTACTTATTAAGCTTTTGAGGGTAATGAAGTGGAAGCTTAGGCAATGGTGCCTTGGCCTTTTGCACCACTGGATCTGGTATGTCAATGACGTGTTCCTTAGACGAGTTCACCTCTTCTCGGGTCTCCTCCACCCACACTATCATTGATATATATTCGAACATCATCTTGCATTTGAACATCATTTTGTGGGATTTACCCATCTTGGATCTTTTTTCCATCATCCACGAGTTGCCTTTCAATTGATGTGGGTGAATTCTCGCCTCTTCCACTTCTTGTGGTAATCGCCGTAGAATGTCCCATATTGTTACCACCCATTAGGTTCACTATTGTATCACTCGGTAATGCACCCTTAGGGCGAGTATTAATAGCTTGAGAAATTTGCCCCATTTGAACTTCAAGAATACTGATTGATGTGGTATGTGAGGCAAGTTGGACATCCGAATCCACATTCTTTTCCATCATTTTCTTGAACATGTTCTCAACATGACCCATCTTATTGCTTGAAGAACTTGAACCGTAAGAAGGATAAGGAGGTGGGTTGCTCAGTTGTTGGTACATTGTGGGTCTTTGAATACCAGAACTCTAATTTGCATGATTATTATTGTTTCCCCAATTTCCTTGATTGTTGCCTCCCCAATTCCCTTGGTTGTTGTTGTTATGCCAATTCCATTGGTTAATTTGAGAACGCCATTGATTTTGATTGGAGCCTTGAAAATTGCTCCGTTGTCCTTGGTAATTATTCATAAAGTATACCTCTTCTTCTTGCTCTTGATAAGAGTCATCTTGGTCATAACCACCATCATCATGTGCATAAGTCTCCACTCGGGATTGAAATCGTAGACCTTTAGTCCTTTTCTTGTTGGCTAAGACACTCACCCCTTCCACAACATGAACTTGCTTAGGAGCTTGAGTTTGATGAAGTTGAGTCTTAGCGAGTTGAGTCATAGTTGTTGTCAATTCGGCAATAGCTTTGCCATGGTCTTGCAACTCTTTATGAAAATAGAATGTTGGGACCACCTTGGGGAACATTATCTCGGATTGCCAAGCCGAAGAAGCTTTTTCCATCTCACAAGAATTTCACATGCCTCCGCATAAGGTGTTGTCAAGAAAATTGCCTCAGTCCAATTAATAGACCGCACATTGATTCATGGTATTAATACCTGGTAGAAAGTTTGTTGGATCATGTTGTTGGTCATATTATTGTTCGGGCACCCCTTCACCATAGTCCGATACCGCTCCCAAATTTCATGCGAAGGTTCATTAGGCTCTTGCTTGAAAGCCAATATTTCATCCCGTAAAGTTGCCTTATGCTCAGGAGAGAAGAACTTTGAAATAAACCTCACCGCCAATTCATCCCATGTATGAATAGAATGATTAGGCAAGCGTTCCAACCAATCCGAAGCCTTACCCCTTAATGAGAGGGGAAAATCCTTAACCGCAAGCATCTTCCAAAACATTTATTTGTATGCTCCCGCAACATGTATCCATAAAACCTTTCAGATGCTTGTAACCATTTTGAGTCGGCGCCTCGGTAAAATAACCTCGTTGCTCAAGCAAAGTGATGATCATATTGGTAATTTGAAAGTTTTCCGCCCTAATACGAGGGGGGGACTATGGCAATGCATACCCTTCATTGGGTAGAATTCAATGTTGCGCCGCTTGTGGTTGTGGAGGTGGAGGCACATTTTCTCCCAATGGTATGTTTCCAAGTTTGTTGTTTGCCATTTGTTAGAATCACGAAAGTAAAAGAAGATACTTCAAGAAACAAACTCAAGTATATAGCTAACACCGTAAAATCCCTGGCAACAGTGCCAAAAATTGATCACGTCCAATTCACACCCCAATTAAAGGAATATGAGACGATCGTCACAATAATAAACCCAACGCGAGTCGAGGCCGAATCCACAAGGAGTTTAGAATAGGTATTGAGGTACATACTTAAGAGAGAAACTCAAAATAACTAGATTTAGCTTCCAAACAAAAGTGGGTATCAATTCTTCTAAATTAAACTACTAAGAAATTTGACTATGCAATGAACAAGTAATAGTTAAGATGTTTTTTGAGGTTTTATCAAATATAGAAAGTCCTAGGTTTGTAACCTTAACCTAGGTGTAAACCTAATGGGTAGAGTAAATATATGCTCGCTTGCTAGATCGGGGATTGTCATGACTCTCAATGCCCACTCAATACCTCTCGATTAAAGAGTGATTATTCCCAAATTGGTTGTGTCAAGTCCAAATAGGTAGCAATCAAAGAAATTGAATATGAGTCCAAGTTAGATTATCCCTATCTTTAGTTTAAATTCAGTAATTAAGCTATTATCGATACTTCAACTAGTTGAATTTCTTGTTAGCCAAGTTTTTCTAGACTAAATTCCTCTTTCTCAAGTAAGAACAAAGTCAAATATGCATGAATCAATGTTTGCAATTATTAATTCTAATTTTAAAGCATAAACAAGGTTAAAAAACATTGATCCAATCAATAACAAGCATTCATATTAAACACCTATAAGTTTTACACACCAGGGTAGGATCACAACCCTAAGATAAAATCTAGCTACTCATGACAATTAACATAGAAAAATGAAAAGAAAAAGAAATTAAAAACATAAAGCTAAATTAAATAGAAAAGTAATTGATCCTGTCTAAATGTAGCTCCAAGTTTCCCCAAATAGATAAGAATAACTACCAGCTGCTGCTACAATAGAAAAAGATGCCTTAAAAAAGTGTTTTACGCCTATATATTGTGCTCTAAAAATTCTGACAAAAATATCCTTCGAAGGATTCTGCGGTCGCACTTTAACATCTGCGGTCTGCATTTTGCTGGGTTACTGCTGTGAGTGCTTTCAGTTGGAGGAATTCTGGAGCCACATATTAGCTTCTGTGGCCGCACCTGAATTGCTGCGGCCCACACTTTGAGGAGGCTTCAGACTTGTTCGATTGCACTTTCTCTGATGTGTCAGGCTCTGTCAGTGTGAACCTATTTTGCGGACCAAGTGCGACCGCACTTTTTGTTTTGTGGACTGCGCTTATGTCAAAAATCCCTGAAGCTTCAGCTCCTCCCGTATTTCATCTTTTGCGAGCTGCATTTGCTTTTGCAGCCGTAGATGAAATTTTGCAGACCACAGTGTTCTTTGCATTTTTTTCTCATTGCTGATCTTAGCTCTATCATCTCCTCTTTGAGCTATATTTTTTTATTGAGCTCACATTCTCCAGCGCACTTGCATTTTAACCATCTTTATTAGATTTGGAGACAAAAATTAGCACTTTTGGACTAAAACTAAAGCAAGAAGGTACGAATAAGCGGTTAAAATTCACACTTATCATTTGTCGGTTGCAGTTCAGGCTCCACCACCAATTTACACAACTGTAGAAAACCCCAATTCAGGGTTTGAAATCTCCAAAAGCGGGAAAACTTCAAATAGTTCTAGAGCTGGAGGTTCAGGCACGCCAAATAATTTTGATTTACAAAGTTTAGTTCTAACTTAAGGAACAGAATGAATAGATAGAATAGATACCGGGGTACCACCGGTAATCAAAGGTGTGGATATGGACAAATATTCACAACAGCCATGGAAACCAGCAACACCACTACTGATACCAAAGAAGTTCAAATGCCGGATATTCCTAAGTATGATAAAACTTCTTATCTACGAGATTATGTTACTATATTTACCACAAGAGTCAAAGACAGTGATTTGACTAAGCAGGGAATCGAATTAGTGTTGGTGAAATTTTTTGGTGAAACCCTTACAAAGGGTGCATTAACGTGGTATTCTCTTTTACTCAAAAATTTAATTGACTCGTTTGCTGGGCTTGTAGATTCATTTATTAAAGCGCATGCAGAAGCTCAAACCATAGAAAAGAGAATGGAAGATATCTTTAAAGTGACACAAGGAAATACAAAATTACTTAGGGAATTTGTGGATCGCTTCCAACAAGAAAGGATGTTGTTATCTCGCGTACTTGATAATTGGGCAGCAATGACATTTGCAAGCAGCGTGAACGACAGAAGCTCAGAAGCCACGAGAAAATTGAAGGAAAGTATGCGACAATTTTTGACAACCACTTGGAATGAAGTTTATAACAGGTATCACATGAAGCTTCGAACAGAAGAAGATACGGTATCTCTACCAAAGGTGGATGATAGGTTCAGGCCTAGAAGATCAGAATTAGAACAAAGGAATGGAAAAATAGGTACGAGCCATATATAGGACCAGCAAAGCGAGATCATATGCCAAAATCGGAACATGCACGAATTGATCAAAGGTCAAGACAGAAGGAGGCAAGTTCCTCTCCTCAATTAGGGAAGGAAGGGGATATGGCGAGAATAATGACCAAAATCCTCGATCGAAATTATCACATTTTAATTTCAATATAAGTACTTCTGAGTTAGTACTGGCGTGAGAGGCATGGGTGACAAGGTACGATGACCTTGAGAGATGAGATTAGATCCTAGAAAAAGAAGTCAAAAATTTTGGTGTGAATTTCTTAATTATCACAGGCATAGAACAATGGATTGCAGGCTCCTACAAGCAGAAGTTAATTACCTATTGAAGAAAGGTTATGTCACTGATTTGTTTAGTGAAAAAGGTAAGCATTCTTACATAGAAGGTAAGCATTCTTACATGAAAAATAGGGAAGAACCATCAAGCCCCCATCACCAAAGAGGATAGTGAATCTAATAACCGAAGGTGAGGAAGTTAATGGAGTTAACATATACAACGGAAAAGAGAACATCTAAAATATAGTTGACTCACGGGAAACAAATTTAGCAAGTCCTAGAAAGAGAAAGAATAACGTTTGATGATAAGGATGCATATGGCTTGTTCATACCTCACAATGATGCACTGGTAATTTCTTTACTTGAACATGATACTAACGTGAAACGCGTTTGATTGATTCAAGTAGCTCAGTGAACATTATATTTCTATGAGTGGTCAACGAAATGTAAGCAACAGTTCGTGTAATTCCCAAGTCTTAATGTTTGTCCGGTTCTAACAATTCAAGTGTCATAACAATGGGAGAGATTACATTGTCCATATTCACAGAAGGAGCAGTGAATGACACCAAATTCCAAGTGGTGGGGGAAGACATGGCTTATAAAATAAATTTAGAAAGGCCATGGATTCACGATATGGATGCAGTATGCCGACGTTGCATCAAGTTATTAAATTTTTGTCATAGTGGAAAATTCGTCAGACCAGGGGAGACCAACGAGCAACACGAGGAACCAATATAGTGGTTGTAGCAAGTGGAACAACCGAAGATAGATAAGAAAAATAGCAATCATAGTGTCCTGTATAAGAGAATATGCCTTCTACCTCAACATCACACACGGAGAACAAAGCAGGCATAGATGTCATACCTGATGTGATTCAGGAACCAGAATACAATGAAACTATCAAAACAACAATGAAGGAGCTAGAAGTTTTTATCTTACTTATTCATTGGCCTAAGAGAAAAGTTTATATTGGGACAAACCTTAGCTCGGAGTTAAAAAGTAAGTTAATCAAATTTTTACGCACTAATGCTGATTGTTTTTCTTTGTCGCATTCAGATATGACAGGAATTCCATCGGAGTTAATGACTCATACTGAAGACCCATTACACCCACTAGTGCAACAAAAGAAAATAAAGCAAGTTGCTATAAAAAACCAGGTAATACAGGAAGAGGTAAGCAAACTCTTGAAAATTGGTTTGATTCGTAAGGTAAAATACCCTGACTGGTTAGCAAATACTTTTATATTTCCGAAGAATGGAAAAAGTTTCATTCAAATGCTTGAGATGTTCTTCCGCTAGAGTTTATTTCACTAGCATGTCATCAATGTAGACTTCCATAGTTTTTCTCAAATGTTTTTGAAATATTTTAGTCACCAGTCTTTGATACGTAGCTCCAACATTTTTTAACCAAAAGGCGTGACTTTGTAACAATAAGTTCCCCTGTTAGAAATAAGAAATCCCAAAAACTTACATGATGCCACACCAAACACACACTTTTTTGGGTTCAACTTCATGAAGAAGCATTTATAAGTAATGAAAGGCAGGTGGCCCGAAGTATTTCTGGGGGTGTTGTGTGCCTATAGAATGACATCCAAAACAAGTACGAGAGAAACTTCTTTCTCACTTGTTTATGGTAATGAATCCCCAATCACAGTGGAGATAGGAGAACCAAGGATAATATATAAACATACTGATGAATTTTCAAATAATGAAGCACTTCATACAAATGTTGATTTGGTAGAACAACAAAGGGAGTCAGCTTTGATACAGATGACAGCTCAAAAACAGAGGATATAGTGGTATAATAACAGAAAAATAGATTTATGATATTTTAAAATTGGGAACTTCATCCTTAGGAAGGTGTTCCGGCGCACACAGGTGAGGAATGCAGGAAAGTTAGGCCCAAACTGGAAGGTCCATATTGAATTCGAGGTATCGTTGGAAAAGGAGCATACTAGTTGGAAACCATGGACGGAAAAGCGTTACCTACCAATTGCATTGCAAATCACTTGAAGAAATATTACTTTTTAGAAAGTACCCATGATCAGGTATCTCTTGATTCGTTATTTATTTGTTCATATAAGTTTTACTAATATTTTTATATGATAGGCAAAAAACTGTCACGACCTAAAAATCTAACTAGTCGTGATGGCACCTAATCCAACCCTCTAGGTAAGCCAACTAATGACAATCCAATTCAAATGAGATTTGCTGAGAGATATAATAATAATGTAACTAAATCTCTATACAAAGAATTCCCAACAACTGGTAGTACAAATCATGAGCTTCTAAGATTTAGAGTTTACAAAGATGGTACGAAATAAATACGTCATTTGTTTGAAATATACATGAACAAATTAATAATTTTAAAGCTACCAAGAACAAGTGGCAGCTATGACCGGAATGCAGGTACATCTCCACTGCCAGCTCCCGCCATACACAACAACATCAGCATGCAAAATCTGCACGCAAGGTGTAGAAGTGTAGTATGAGTACAACCTACTCCATGAAATCAATAAGTAACAAACCTAATCTTAGGTTGAAAGCAGTGATGAGCTTGGACAAAGGTCAGAGTCCAACACCAATAGTTAGGAACAACTCATAATAATATAACTGAAGCAGTACAGGTAATAACTCAAAGATATAATACTCAACTCGTTCACAGTTCCGGAAAATAGGCATGTTTTTCAAGTATAACAGTGAAAACCAAAATCTTTTACTGAAATCACCAAAATATGAGTTAATCCGAAAACAAACTGTGATTTTTCCCAAAAACTTTCAACAACAGGGAAGATGTTTTATTTTTTGATGGTATGAGGAAAGTATATCTCTATGTCTACATGTCAATGTGTATGTGAGGTATGAATGACGCAATACAGTACATCATGAAAAAAATGCATCTTTATGCCTGTATGTCAAGTGTGCATGTTGAATGCAATGCAACGCAATGATAAAACCATATGCATACTCCCAGAGTATTAATTTACTCAGTCCTCCCAGTCACTCAATCCTCATAATCACTCAGTCCTCCTAATCACTCGACACTCGCGCTCGGCACTCGCACTCGTACTCGCACATGCACTCGCACTCGGCACTCGACACTCACACTCAGTAGGTACCTGCCCTCACTGTGGGTGTGTAGACTCCAAAGGGGTGGATCCTGCCCAAGTGCTAATATAAGCCAATCATGGCATAAATCAATAAAGCCTGCTATAGCTTGCAGCCCGATCCCATAAACCTCCTCACAATCAGGCCCTCAGCCTCACTCAGTCATCAATCTCTCCAGTCTCTCGGCCTCACAAATCTCATGCCAATCGGCCCAAACAATGATAATATGATGTGAGGCAAATGATAACAGAGACTGAGATACAATAATTGCAATTTAAGCAAATAACTCAACAGCAGAAATGACCACAGTGGGTCCCAACAGGATAAGCATATGCCTAAACTTGGATCACAGCTCAATTACTCTAGCACGTAGAAATCTCATGGATAAAGACAAGATTAGGTAACTAAACAGTACCACAGAAACAACCGAGTCAAAATTCACACGGTGCACGCCCGCACACCCGTTACCTAGCATGTGTGTCACCTCAACACCAAACACATAACACGTATATTTGGGGTTTATACCCTCAGCACCAAGTTTAGAAGTGTTACTTACCTCAAACGAGCCAAATCCAATACCAGCAAGCCAAACGATGCTCTAAAAATGCCATCCCGTGCGTGCCGAAGGAAACAAATAATGCCAAAGGAAACAAACCCAACCGATAAAGGTGGAATCTTTAATTAAAAGTCCAAAGTCAACCAAAAACTCAAACCTAGGCCCGCATCTCGGAACCTGTCAAAACTCACAAAATCGGACAGCCCATTCAATTACGAGTCCAGCCATTCTAGTTTCACTCAAATCAGACTCCGAATCAATGTTCAAAACTCAAAAGTTCACTCTATGAAACGTCTGACAAAAACCCCCAATTGCTCTCTTGAAATCCTAAATCAAATGCCAAAAATGAAGATAGATTCGTGAAATATAATAAAAAATGAGTAGAGATCACTTACCCCAATCCATAAGGTGAAAGCCGCTTCAAAAATCGCCTCAATCCGAGCTCCAAAGCTCCAAATATGCAAAAATGGCTGAAACCTCTAAAATAGAGTATTTTATAATCACTGGACGAATCAACGAATCGTGATCGCAAAAGTACCATCACGGTCGCGAAGAAGAAAAATGCACTACCCCAGAAAATACTCTATGTGATCGCGGAACAACCTTCGCGATCGCAAAGAACAAACTACACTGCCTCCACAAATACGCTATGCGATCGCGAATTAAACCATGCCAACATGAAGCACTCAGGCGCCCACACTTCGCGAACGCGTCCCATCTTACGCGAACGCGTTGAAGAAATTCTAGCTCCCAGCTTCCCGCCTGAGTTCTATGCGAACGCGGCCTCCACTATGAGAACGCGTACTGTATCCAACACCAAGCTACGCAATCGCATCCTCCTATTGCGACCGCGATTAAGAAACTGTCCAGCTCCAATTTTTCCTCTACGCGATCGCATCACCTACTTCACAATCGCGAAGACTACTTGGTGCACCAAACTTCAGCAGAAACTAGCAATGCAATATGAAGAAGAAATTGTCCGAAATCAATTTGAAACATGCCTGAGCCCCTCGGGACCACATCTGAACATTCCAACAAGTCCCATAACATGACACAGACCTACTCGAGGCCTCAAATTGTGCATAACAATATCAAAATGACGAATCACACCTCAAATCAAATATAATAAACTTTGAATCTTTCAACTTTCAAAACTCATGCCGAAACATAACAAATCATCTCAGAATGAACTTAAATTTTGCGCACAAGTCCCAAATAACATAACAAAGCTATTCCAATTCCCAGAACCACAATACAAATCTGATATCCTCAAAGTCAACTCCCGGTGAAACTTATGAACTTTCCAAACCTTCAAATTTTCAACTTTCGCTAATTAGCGCCGAAACCTTCTAGAAATATCCAAATGCATATCCAGGCATACGCCCGAGTCTAGAATCGCCATCCAGACCTAACAGAACCATCAAAACTCCAGTTCGAGGTCAAATACTAAAAAGTCAAACTTGATCAACTCTTCCAACTTTAAAGCTTCAATCATGAAATTCATTCTTCCAAATCAATTTCGGATAACCTGAAAATCAAAACTGATAATTCACACAAGTCATAATACATCATACGATGCTGATCAAGACCTCAAATAGCTAAACGTAATGCAAATGCTCAAATCGACCAGCTGGGTCGTTACAAAGGCTAAGCTAAACCAAATGATGACATTAGACCCAAAAAGACACACGAAATATCTAATTATTCTCGGTCAAGGTTGCAATAATTATGATGGAAAGGGTTAAGTAGTCTTCAGCTAAAAAATCCCATGTATTGTACATGATTCCTTTCTGGAAAAAGGACCAAGGAGAGGAGATGATGAAGTCGAATATCCAATATTCAAGTTTTCATATTCCAAACTCAAACACAAGGGGGGGGG